>BQNB010074202.1:3046-31869 GCA_026074375.1 Tanacetum coccineum | reverse complement strand
GAAAAATTACTGCATAAACCACATAAACAAATAACACAATCATATGACTCAAAATAGACACACAAGACGCGAATTAATCTAAATTATTTATTTAATATGCTTGAAATGGTTCTTAGAAACCAGATATTTTCCTTTACAATTTTGATGTAAAATACATTTAATTGCAATTAAGACGAAGTTAAAAACAAAACAAAGGATGATCACATAATTCAAACATATAAAAAACAAATGATAAAGAATTAAAACACATGACACTCTTAAAGTGCATGAAATAAAGTTTGGGTTGCCTCTCAAAAAGCGCTTTTGTTTATTAGAGTCTTTTAGCTAGACTCGGAGTCGCACTCCTTACGTGACTCCTCCTTCGTCACTTACTTCGCATTCTTCAAGCCTAGTTAAGTATGCGGGTCCAAGCTCTAAACATTCTTTATAAAACCCTAATATATTATTCATCACGTAGTTTACTCATCTTCTCTTGTCCTCCTCATTCCTAAAGTAGACTGATTTTGTATGCTTATTTTCTAAATCCGATAGCGAATTAAATTGTTCTATCTTTTGCGACATCTTATAAGCAATCTCATTAGCTCCATTTACGAACATCACGATCCCGAATGATAAATCATGATTCATGTTGGATATTTCAACAAAAGGCTTTCCTAGTACTACTTGTGACAACCTAGGGTCTATAATTAAACTAATATCCTCAATGATTACGAAATCTAAAACATAAGTGAAGTTTCCTATAAAGATATGCATCCCTCTAATTCTTCATGTGAAGTTACTTATTCCTCTAATACCCTCAGGACCTTCCTTAGGTTCAAGCTGTTTCCTCATGATCCAATTGTATTGCATATGAGTCATTATATTTATAGGGGAAGTAAGATCTATGTAGGCTTTCTCAACATGTACTGATGAGGTATTATTTTATACACTTTTTTGAGGTCTTTTAAGCCCTAAATCATGCAAATATCACTAAAATATGTGCTTAATCGTGCCTTTTTGTATTTTCAGCACTTAGATGGCATTTGGAGGAAATACACATGACTTGGCTCATTTGGGAAAGAAACAGATGAGATTACAACTCTACACCAAAGTCGAAGAAGAAAAAGCATACAGACTATGGAGACGGCGTCGCAAATTCTAGCGACGGTGTCAGAATTCCTTAAAGACGGTGTCAGGATTATTGTGACAGCGTCTGAACATAACCGACTTATAAAGCGACGCCGTCACGGTTGTTTTTCTATATATACAAACTCAGAATTAGGGTTTTAAGTGTGGAACAAAGTAGGGTTTGTTAGGTTTATTAAAGTGACGAATATTGTCAGGTTTTAGACCCTTTTTAGGGTTCTCAAACCCTCTTGTATGTACCTTCAATCCATGTTTTAATCAAGTATATTTCTTTATCCTTAATCTTTCATTATGTCCATGTGTTGTCTGATTAATTATTGTTCTTTGCTTCCTTTTAACATGCTAGGCTAGATCTATCAGGGTTTGCTTATGATTGCATGAAACTTAGTTTGTAGATCCTTTTAATATTGCTTCTTGTTGATGGGTGTTCGTGTTAGGCTCTAGAAAACTAGCTTTTTAATTGCTTGCGAAGACGTCTAAGGAAACGTGATTGTGTAAAAAGGATACCATCGGTAACAGTCTTCATACTACCTTACCTATACGTGGTTGATCACCTTTTAAGTGTTTTAATGCATGTAATGTACTCTTAGGGGCCTTGTAATAATCTTCATACTACCTTGTGTTGCCTTAACGAAATATTACATAGAAGCGGGTTCGTGTAATTCGTTCATGAATTAGGAAATAGTTACACATCACATCATAAGGGTGAGGAGCAATAAAATTAGGAGAAGCAAACTAAGGATTAATGCATGATTAAGTAAACACAATTATTTACCTATACGAGTTTCCACATTAGTTTAGATTTATTTTAGTTATTTAGCTTAATTAGCTTAAAACCAAAACCCCTTTCAAACCCGAGATTTTAATTGCTTTCATAAAATATAAAAAGACAAAAAATAATCTTCTTTCAACCCTTAGACCTTAGTTACATTTATTTCTAACCTTCCCAACCTATTCTCCTAGAGAACGATAACAACCTCCGAGTCTTGCCTACACTACACTATAACGGTTAGGTACTCTGCCTAGGGAGTTGTAAAACCTAGTGTGTTAAACCGACAACATCAAGTTTTTGACGCCGCTGGCAGGGAATAGTTAGGTTTCAAATTTAATTTAGCTTAGGTCTACTCACTTGATTCCTATCAAGTGAGAATTTAATTTTCTTATAAGTAGGTTTCTCGTAGTCTATTTCTTTGTTCCCTTTGTTCGTAAAAACCCTCTTGTTTATATTGTAAATAAAGTTGTCATTTAAATGAATAGGTATACTTATTCTAGTGTAAATAGATTAAAATGTTTGGCTGAAACCTTCCAAAATGATGTTTTGATGTTCCAACAACATCAAGATGAATCTCTCTACAATGTGTGGACTCATTACAAAAACTTAATCCAAAGAGTCCTTCATCATGGCCTTGATTTATGGACCCAGATTTAAATCTTTTATAATAATGTCAACCACTACACCTAATGGACCTTAACTTTGCTGCAGACGGGGACCTTACAAAATTAAGTGCTCAAGAAGCATGGGAAACCGTAGAGATTTTTGCCCAGGGACAAAAAGAGTAGGACAAACCTTTTAAAGCTATTACTAAGCAAAAATTAGCAAGTTTGAGGGCTCAATCAAATGAATTGTTTGGCAATGAAAAGGCTTAATTTAAGATGCCTAGGTGCATAGCATGGGATAAGGTGGATAATCCAAGCCTACAAAGTACCCACAAGTCCTCTTATAATTTGAGGTGTACACATCGCCCGTGACTTATTCGAAAGAAGTAGAAGAGACTATAGGAATCCCGATGGAGGTAGAACCTTTAGACGAAATACAACTAGAGGATTTAGGCTTGAATACTTGTAATAATGACATTCCTCTTAGTTCTAGGAAAGTTCCTAGTTTTGATGAACCGAAACCTCAACCACAACCCTTACCAAATTGTCCACCCTTAGATATAAGTCTAGGAGATGAAATTGGCCCTGAACCAACCATCAAACCACATAGCCCGGATAGTTTTAGGATGAAAGAAGTAGACAATTTGACCATTCATACACCACCTTTACCTCACATGGCATCTTTCCACTCTAAGGATATGTATTGCTATTATCACCCATGTATAGATGACCCTAAGAAACATTATGGATTTAAACTAGGTTTATTAAGACATATTGGATCCCTAGGTGTTGATTTTTTGAATTTGGAGATGATAGAACATGATTGGCAATTAGAATTTAAAGAAGTTTCTTTTTTTGAAGAAGGACTTAATTTACCCATTAGGCCAAACAAATTATAGAAGGTTAGTATTAAAGAGACACGCCATCTAGAGCATATAATTCTAGAGCATATAATTCAACAACAACTTTTTCAACATATGGCTCCATCTCACCACAATGGTGTGTACCGTTACTATCACCCGCACTTGACCTTAAGTGTTGGGGAACCTTCCCCTTTATCTGTTAAATAAGGGTAGAGTCAGACTCGTGGCTCGAACAAAAATAAGCGCTTCTCGGGAGGCAACCCGAGCATGTCTCATTTACTTTATTTTACTTTTATGCATCTTAGGAGTGTCGTGTGTTTTAATTCTTTATCATTTATTTTTATTTGTTTGAATTATGTGATCATGCTTTGTTTTGTCTTTAACTTCGTCTTAATTGCAATCAAAGATATTTTACATCAAAATTGTAAAGGAAAATATTCGGTTTCTAAGAACCATTTCAAGCAAATTAAATAAATAATTTATATTAATTCGCGTCATGTCTTATGTGTTTGTTTGGAGTCATATGATTGTACTAATTGTTCTTGTGGTTTATGCAGTAATTTTTCAAGAATTATCTGATAGGATTTGCGTGCAGAGATTTTTCTAAGAAACGAAAAAAAATTCTTTATAGACGCTGGAGACGGCGTCAGGATTTTTTCCTAACGACGTCGCGTCTCCAGCTACAGTAAAATTTGTATTTTTTTATTCTTGAAAATTAGTTTTGTATAAATTCCAAAATTTGTAATTTTCCTAAAACTTGCAGAAAACCACAATTACATTAGCACATTCATCCTATATTTATTGCTTTTGTAGTGTCTAAACCCTAAACTATCACATTGTATATTATTATCACGCCGATTTTACGCAAGGTGTAGTTGTTTCTTGTCTTTGATTTGAAGGTTATATTTGATGAGGAGAAGCCCAGAAGATTCTTGGATGACGATTTAGCCGGGATCATTTGTTTCTTCTCCATTATTGAGCAAAACTAGGGGAGTACTAGTTCCTTTTGCCTTTGTTCCCTTTATCCATTTTTCAGGTACATTTAAAAACATTGGGGACAATGTTCAAAATAAGTGTAGGGGGAAATAAAGCCTTATAATCTGTTTCTTCATTTGCCTTTGCATTATCTTTAAAAAGATGAGTAATATACTGAAACGTAGCGTAGACAGTAATTTTAACCCAAATTTAATTTTTTTATGGCACATACCGATGAAAACTTAGTATTATTAGTGTCTCATGGATAGGAATTATATGACTAGCAGAAAAACCCTACCACTCTAAAAAAAAATCCACACAAAAAATGTGAGGTTCGCCCCTAGATCTTTAGGAATTCAAGCACCCATCTTTGGTGCTTAAGATAGTTTTACCTTTAGCTTGCTTGAGTTAAGGAATGAGCAATCATATATGTTGCGTTCATGGATTTGATCATGCATATTTAGTTTTGTCGCTTTTTCTAGAGCATTGGTATCGGTTAAAATTATATGAGAGTGTACCGGTAGTATATTAAATTCTAGAACTTGCTTTTGTGATTCATCTCAAGACTGCTTAGTTAGATCGCATTCATGTGATTAGGATTTTCTAAATGATAAGATGCATTAGGATAAACCCTTTTTTAAACCTGTATTTGTTATTATGATCACCTCAATCATATAACTATCCTCACGCCCTTGCTATGCACTCATTTTTAGTGCAAGAAACCCCTAGTAAACCCCTCCGAGCCTACATTTTTGCGGTTCTTGTAATTTTTTGGTAGATTCTGGATTATTAATGAAGAGCATTGTTTACACCTTTACCAAATGTTACACCTAAATCGCCTTATCCTTCATTGTATGTACTCACTTTTAGTACATTATTGTTATCACCTTTGTAAACCTAGGTAATTACTTGCTTGAGTACATGGTTGCTAAGTCGAGTCTTTTATTAGTATATACAGTTTTGGGACGATTGGTATTCATGGTAGTTTTTATTTTATAAAGAATAGGAAGAAAGTCAAAGTATTAGCCTCATACGTGCTTATTACACTTCATGTTATTTTGATCCTTTTAATTTGGGTTATTAGTTAGTTTATGTTTATGAGTTCTAAAACTTAAGTGTAGGGGTGAAATTATAAACCTCAAGTCATGTATTATTTATGTTTCAGCAGATGGCAGGACAAAAGTGTACAAAAAATAGAAAAAAAAGTGAAAGAAAAACAAATAAAAGAAAAATCAAAAAAAATATATAAAAAGAAGAAAAAAATATACGGGCTGCCATCTTGCTTATGTTTATGTTTAGAAAGAGCTAGAAAAGAAAAAGAAAGAGTTTGATGTAGAGTTTGTATATCTTAGTCCTAGTGTTGTCGAGTCTTGGCTTAGCAACGACTTTACATGTATTCTTGTATTTAATTAACTCACCACTACCCCAAATGCACCCAAATATATCCCATCCGTTTTCGTTTCCGTTTAACTTACACCCAAACATCACAACCCTTTAAAGACCTCTTTGATAGTAATTCCTAGGTGCTTACGCCACAACGGTGGAGGTTTGATCCTTTATCAAGCTTATGGTAATTTATATCTATGATAGGTAATGAGTGTTATTTTTTGTTTCCCATATTGTTATAATTCATTATACACCCAAGAGAAAGTTATTGTGAGGTGCTAGTATATAATTTCCATGCTTTGAATTACGAGGTCTAATTGATTGTGCCTTAAATTATCTTTAAAAAGTAAGTTAAATGCCCCCGATATTTCTATTGTCTAGGTAGAAAAGCCCATTTGCTTGAGGACAAGCAAATCCCAAGTGTAGGGGTATTTGATGAGGTGTCATTTTATACATTTTTTCTGGTCCTTTAACCTCCTAAATCATGCAAATATCACTAAAATACGTGCTTAATAGTTCCTTTTTGTATTTTTAGCACTTGGATGGCATTTGGAGGAAATACACTTGACTTGGGCTTATTTGGGGAAGAAATGGACGAGATTACAACTCTACACCAAAGTCGAAGAAGAAAAAGCGTACAGACTCTGGAGACGGCGTCGCAAATTCTAGCGATGGCGTCAAAAGTCCTTAAAGACGGCGTCAGGATTATTGTGACGGCGTCAAAACATAACCGAATTAAAGAAGCCCTAGAAGTATTGGTAGATCGACGTTGTTAGGATTATAAAGCGACGCCGTCGCGATTGTTTTTTATATATACAAACTCAAAATTAGGGTTTTAAGTGTGTAACTAAGTAGGGTTTGTTAAGTTTATTAGAGTGACGAATATTGTCAGGTTTTTGGTCGTTCCTATTGTTTGTACCTTCAATCCATGTTTTAATCAAGTAAAGTTCTTTATCCTTAATCTTTCAGTATGTCCATGTGTTGTCTGATTAATTATTGTTCTTTGCTTCCTTTAAACATGCTAGGCTAGATCTATTAGTGTTTGCTTATGATTGCATGAAACTTAGTTTATAGATCCTGTTAATATTGCTTCTTGTTGATGGGTGTGTGCGTTAGGCTCTAGAAAACTAGCTTCTTAATTGCTTGCGAAGGCATCTAGGGAAACGTAATTGTGTAGAAAGGATACCATCGATAACAGTCTTCATACTACCTTACCTATACGTGGTTGATCACCTTTTAAGTATTTTAATGCATGTAATGTACTCTTAGGGGCCTTGTAATAGTCTTTATATTACCTTACTTGTGCATTGCCTTAACGGAATATTACATAGAAGACAGGTTCGTGTAATTCGTTCATGAATTAGGAAATACTTACACATCGCATCACAAGGGTGACGGGCAATAGAATTAGGTGAAGCAAACTAAGGATTAATGCATGATTAAGTAAACACATTTATTTACCTATACGAGTTTCCACATTAGTTTAGATTTACTTTAGTTATTTAGCTTAAAACCAAAACCCCTTTCAAACCCGAGATTTTAATTTCTTTCATAAAATATAAAAAGATCAAAAATAATCTTCCTTCAACCCTTAGACCTTAGTTACGTTTAGTTCGAACCTTCCTAACCTATTCCTCTAGAGAATGATAACAACTCTCGAGTCTTGCCATACTACAATACAACGGTTAGGTACTCTGCCAAGAGAGTTATAAAAACTAGTATGTTACAAAGCCTGCATCATGTAGATGTCCTATGTTGCATGGTATTTTAAGGTTCTAAGGACTTCCTCCTAAAATGATGGGGTTTCTCAAGAACAGGGACAGAATCGGGGCACACATTAAGTACTTATGATATGCTAATTTGCTACTAGTTGGAAATTTGTCAAAGTACTCTACTCCTTACTCCTCTCCTGTTATTGCACTCCAGTCCTCTTCTGACTCCTCTTCGCTAGAATCATCATACTATTTAATTAATTTAACAAACATTATGTCTCCATCATTTCTTTTGTGCAAACAAATTATGTATTAGATGATAGGGGAACTAAGTTTAATGATTCAAGGAATAAATTGAGCTTAGAAACTTTTTTTGTGGTTAATGAAATTAATAGATTAGATGGCGATGGTGGGTTGGTGTTATCCATTGTCGAAACTTGGTTGCTTAAGAATAAAACTACGAAAAAATACACGAAGAAAAGATAGACTACGAGAAAGCTAATTGACGAAAAATAAAAATCTCACTTGATAGGAATCTAGTGAGTAGACCTAAGCTAAATAAAATTCAAAACCTATACAATTCCCTATGCAGCGCCGCTAAAAACTTGATGTGGAAGTTGTGGACTCACAAGAAGTTTTACAACTCCCTGGACAGTGTACCTAATCGTTGTAGTGTAATATAGGCAAGACTCGGGGGTTGTTATCATTCTCTAGGGGAATAGATTGTGAAGGCTCGAATTAGATGTAACTAAGGTCTAGGGGTTGAAAGAAGATTATTTTTGTATTTTTATATTTTATGAAAGCAGGTAAAATCCTTGGTTTGAAGGGGGTTTGGTTTTAAGCTAATTGAACTAATAAACTAAATTAAATCTAAACTAATTATGAAAACTCGTATAGGTAAACAATCGTGTTCACTTAATCATGCATTACTCCTTAATTTTCTCTTCCTAATCCTATTGCTTTGTCACATTTGCGGTGTAATGTGTAAGTATTTCCTAATTCATGAGCGAATTACACGAACCCGCTGTCTATATAATATTTCGTTAAGGCAACGCACAAGTAAGGTAGTATGAAGACTATTACAAGGCCTCTAAGAGTACATTAAACACAGTAAAACACTTAAAAGGTGATCAACCATATTAGGGCAAGGTAGTATGAAGACTGTTGCGATGGTATCCTTTCTACACTATAACGTTTTCCTAGACGTCTTCGCAAGCAATTAAGAAGCTAGTTTTCTAGAGCCTAACGTGCATACCACCAAAAAGAAGCAATATAAAAAGGAATTACAAATCATGTTTCATGCAAATATAAGCAAACACTAATAGATCTAGCCTAACATGTTAAAGAGAAAAGAAGAACAATAATTAATCAAACAATAAGACATATTGAAAGATTAAAGGGATATAAGATCTTCACTTGATCAAAACATGGAGTTAAGGTTGATACAAGAGGGTTTGAAAACCCTAAAATCGACCTAAGAACTGGTATAAATCGTACCCTAAAGTTTCCTCATGAATTCCCCTCTTAAACCCTAAATATTAAGTTTGTATATCTAGTAAAACAGTCGCGATGGCGTCACTTGTAAGTTGCGACGCCGTCGCCACGCCAAATCTTCGAGGGTTTCATTAAGTCGGTTAAGTCCTGATGCCGTCACCAAAACTCTAACACCGTCGGGTGCACATCATGACGCCGTTACTAGAAATCACGATGCCATATCCCGCCACTGTATGGCTTTTCTTCATCGATTTTGGTGTAGAGTTGTATTCTCGTCCGTTTCTTCCCAAAATGAGCCAAAGTCACGTGTATTTCCTCCAAATTCCATCCAAGTGCTAAAAATACAAAAAGAAATAATTAAGCACGTATTTTAGGCATATTTGCATGATTTAGGGGGTTAAATGACCCCAAAATATATATATAAAATGACACCTCATCAGTAGCCTTTATAACTACCTTTTTAAAGATAGCGGTTAACTAGAAATAAGAGAATATAATCCACACAAGCAAAGCCTTCTTGTATCTCAAGTCTAAAGACGAGTATAAACTCTACCATATGTGTAACTCGCTTAATGACGCCGATCCATAAAGTGATTCACGCAAGGTGGGGTATCCAATATTCAACCACATTGAATAACATATGAGTTTGGCAGACACATCTTTATATATTCAACAAAATAAGGCCAATCACTCACATCTGTCTTATCTCAACAATATTCCCATATTGTTAACTGACAGTGGATATAGTTTAGAATAAATAAACTTATTCAATCATTTAAACAAGCAAATATAGAACATAGTAGTATAAATAAAAATGATCATACCAAGTTTACCAATTCATTATTTAATACAATTGTTTACAGTTTCATTATCCAAATACCAAATAAGATCAATGCATGATGATCCTAGTTGAATACTAATGTCTTATTCACAACAATCACAATTGATGATAAGCCATAAGTTCCATGAACAAATAAACTAGGTTATGATCTTATGGAACTTTGAGAATACTCATTTCAAAAATTCATAAATAGTGAAGTTCTTTGAATAATATGATGATTGTTATTTTGTATGTGTGCACTCAATTACTTATATGAATTTAGTCACACTACATTCTATAAGATGTATGACATACGCAAAACATCCTATTGGAGACAGTCATCTCAACAGTTTTTACAAACTATAAAGTATTCTTATTCTTTTAATGTATTTATGCAACTATGCTTTCAAGCTAAACATGTGTAGTCTTCAATGTTATCATTCATGATGAAAAATTTCCAAGACTAGGATTAAGTATCTTCTAAATTTGTAACACCCCCAAAATACGATACGCATCGGAATACAATATTTGGGGTGCTACTTCATAATACATGCACACGAGTCCCAGTAAACGTTTAAAGATACGTTTATAAAACAAAATTTATTTTATTTATATGAAGAATATCAGAGTGACAAGGTCCCATATTAACTTAAAAACTTCATTTCAAAATTCATGTTGCGACTACTTTCCCAAAACATCCTTTTGTTTAAGTAAACAAAACATTTCACCGAGACACAGTTCTTGATATCCGTGTTCCGTTCCATCCAAGCCATCAAAAGCATCAATACCTGAGATACATGTTTAAAAACGTCAACAAAATGTTGAGTGAATTCATAGAGTTTACAAACAACAATCAGAACGCATATTTGGTTCCACAAAACACTATAACATCGCTTGTAGGGCAAGTTATATCATGATTTCCCACTAATATGAGCCCGTGTACCGAACCTTAACACATTTACCATTTAAGAAAAAATAAGCGACCGAGAAGTATGCCACTACCTCTAGTCTCAATACAAAATGTCCGTTTGACAGGGTGTTCACCATCGGATCCAGACCTCGGACATGGTTGTCAAACCCAATAGATCTATTTAATGCATTCAGCGTTTACCTCCTCGGTAATTAACAAGTACACAGTAAAAGGCATAAACTCATAGGCAATGAAATCATATCACGTATCAAAACACATTGCGTTCATCTTTCAAAATAACATGTATCCCCCTCGCGGGTTTTAAAACAGTTCGAAAGCGAGGCTATGAACTCACCTTGATCTAAGCCGAAGATCAAATAATCAAAACAATCCAAAGTTGTCTCGACAACAAACTCAACTGCGACCTATAATTAATGTTGCCCGATTACTTTATAATAAAGCACGATCAAATAGTGCATGCATCGTGTCACACCTCCAAAATATCAGAGTATAATGGTAGCCGAGGGCGTGTGACTTCATGATTATCATACTTCTAAGCAATACAGAAAGACCTCTATATGAGACGTTTTAAGAAAATTGATCACTTGAATTAGGAAATAATAAATTGTTTAAACATTCAGCGGAAGCATAAAAATAGACGATACGACGTCGTTTTTAAATAGTAAAAGTGATCTTCAGATAACGGGAAATGGCTGCAATGCATGAGACTTCATATAGCATCTTCGTTCTTAACACTTGAGAAAACATTGCTAAAGTGTCAACAAAAATAGTTGGAGATTATCAATAGGTGTTTGTCTAGCATGAAAATTATGTTTATGAATATCACAAGATTTCATCCGCATATGAACACTATAACAATACAAAGCATATAAATTGCATTACTATTGTCTAAGCTCATGACACCGAAGCGTTAACATATACCAACAATAAATGAATGCCCTTGCAGGTGTCTAACCCGGGACACCCGTAATCTGACTTAAATGAAACTATGTCTGTTTGACTAATGTCAGTTCAAGACAAACAGGGATGTCAATCCCGATAGATCTATCCATAACATTCGCGCTTACAAGAATTAACGGTTCATGATAGAATTCGGTGCAGATAGCAATATGGCTTAATCGTGGCACTTAGCCCAATCAGTAATGATTAATTAACTTGTATTACACTTTTGAAATAAGCAATGGTTCCTCACCCAAAAAGATGAATTTAAAACAGAAAAAAAAAAAAAAAAAAAATAAGTAGGGGCTATGAAAACTCACCTTGTCGGTTAATCGATGGAGATTGGGAATGGATTAAGGCACGTCAAATAGCGACTCAATCAAACACCTAAGTAATTATAACAGTTTCTGAGTTTACATTCTAAAATTTAATGTACGAAATAAATTATGCAAATGGTCGAAAAGGGTAGGGTCCACGGATCTAAAAATGTAACAATATTTATAAGAAACTATTTATATATTTACACCGTAGCTGACAAATTAAATCCTATAACTATCAGTTTTTATTTATCGCGGTTCGTTCGACTCGTTTAAGTTATAAAGATTGTGCATATTTACCACTAATACCCTTAAGTTTCCATGTTGTCACATATAGCCCTTAATTCCTTAAAATGATGTTTCGTCGAAAGTTTGGTGTGTTTTTTTTTAATTTCCACGTGTTAAACCCGAATGAACTTTCAAATATTTTTTTTTTTGTCGAAGATTTTATGTTGATAGTGTAAATTTTGTTTATAAATTAACTTCGTTATTATTACTCCTAATTGTCGAAAGTCGTTGTTTTAAAATTTTCTATCCTGTTTTCGTTAGCGAGCTTACTTATTTCGTTTGAGTTTTGGCAAGGGACGAACCAAAGACTCGAAAACATGCATGTTTTCCATGCTTCTTTGCGTAAGAAAAAGAAAAAAAAGAATTGCAAGTTGACTATATACTAGCCTTTAAACTATCACATGTATCCTTTATACTAAACCCCACATGGCTACTAACTCTTTTCTTTTCTCTGATTTGTGTCGACCCAACATGGGTTGACAGCCACTGTTGGTGGCGTCTTCCCTTTGTACCCCACACACACTTGATAGCTTCTTTCTAGGTTTTTTTATTCACGACGTGAACCATCATATGTATATATATATATAAAGTACATGGTTTGCTTCTTTTCCTGTTTCCCTTTTGCTGCCCAACAGACACACAACAGTGAGTTGTTATACTCACTATTTTGGTTTCTTTTCTTCCACAGCGAAACCCGCAATATATATGTAATAGATTTCTACATATTTGCATGCTCACGACCTACATAGTTAGCAACAAAGAGGCTTAGTCTCGAGGTTAGTGAAGGTCGAGGCACAAGGACGAATTTCATGCACTTAAGCAGACGCAACAGTGGCTGTTGTAGCCATGTTTCCTTGCAACGCAACGCAACAATCATGATAAGGTGGTACCCTTTCACGACTTAGTGGTACGTATCATATGCTATTCGTGTCAAAGGTTTACAAGGTATGGGTACGAACCAACGAGCATGAGTCGTTCATTCTTAACAGCGTCTGTGACGCACTCATAGCGAAACAAAAGGGTCGGTGTGGGTCATTTTGGGTTACTGGATCACGCCCTTAGTATATGTCGAGGTCACAATATAAGGGTTTTCTACAACATTTCATGCTTAAATTCGGTGTATACTAGTCCCTAGTGATCCATCATAGCAAGTCTCATATGCGTTTAAGGTTAATGAAGTTTCCTGGTTTCGTTATTATCATTACATACGGTATGTTAGTTACAAGTTTTTACTACATGTTGTTATTTTATGTGTGTCACGACCCAAACCCTTGCATGCGTACGCACCTATTTACTCCGTGTGGGTTTAATGGCGTGCATAGGTTTTGTGACACCGAGGTCTCATTAAACTACATGGTGAGTGACATATAAATGTTAAACTACGAGAATGACTTACAAGGGTTCCAACGTTTGCTAGATGACGAGGAAAATGATGGTGTTGAGGGCTCGATCCACTCTTGATCACTACTTCTCTCGAAACCCAACGTCTCTGGACTTGCAAAACCCTAGACCCGAACCTTATTGTTTACTCCTTACTTTTAAAATTTAGTTATGTTAAGAGTGTGCATGTATGGCCCTATTTATACTTGAAATATTCACTCGGTTCCTGGAGCCTTGCATGTGAATGATATTATTTACATATACTATTGATGTATGATACTATTTGTGATAATTGCTTCTTTTCTAATACTATTAAAGAATAGATACTATTTGATGAATTGTAATTGGAATGAAATTGAAACAAGACGTAGTATTTGAATAATTTCGAAAGGTGTAGGACATTAGATGTAAGAATGTAATGATGGTGTTAGCTTGTTTATTTTGAATTCCTTTCTACTGATTGACTTAGATAGCATTTTGTATTTTTGAGTTTTGAGGAGATGTAACGTCAAGTTATATTGTTTGTTTAGTAATGTCTCAATATTGGTCCATTTTTATTTTATTTATTGAAGTATAAACGGGTTCACAAAATAATATAGTCGTGCGACTTTGTTTTGCGCGGCGTAAAAATAAAATATGATTTTTATTGTTACGCGTTTTCCAAAGTGTCCCTTTGTGATCCGTAAGCAAAATGATGGTTTACACGCGTTATTATATCTCTTGAATAGCGCAAAAATGTTGTACGTCGATCGAAGAATAACTTTTATTGGAAAAATAACGGTACATTTGAAATGGCTTGCGATACCTACTTTGCATAAAGGAACAAGAAGTTCTACATTTTTCCGAGGTGCTACATCCGCCCCATGTTATGCGATTTCGTCCCAAAATCAAGATGCCGTAGTAGATTGTGAACTTGCGAATAAGTGAGGGTACTTGCTCTTGAATTGGTCCTCACGTTCCCACGTGTATTCCGGACCTCTTCGTGCATTCCAACGGACTTTAATGATAGGTATACGGCTTCGTTTGAGTTGCTTGACCTCACGGTCCATTATCTCTACAGGTTCTTCAACGAAGTTGAGTTTGTCGTCGAGTTGGATTTCCTCCAGAGGAATAACGAGTGTGTCATCGGACAAACATTTCTTTAAGTTGCAGACGTGGAATACATTGTGTACTCGACTAAGTTCTTGAGGTAATTCCAAATGGTAAGCTACTGGACCAATCCTTTCTATGATTCTAAAGGGTCCAATGTATCGAGGGTTTAATTTTCCACGCTTTCCAAATCGCATTACACCCTTCCAGGGAGCGACCTTGAGCATAACCTTATCTCCAACTTCAAACTCAAGGGGCCTACGCCTCTTGTCAGCATAGCTCTTTTGTCGATCACGTGCAGCTTGCATGCGATCTCTAATCTTGAAAATCTTTTCCGTAGTCTCGTGAATAATCTCTGGTCCGGTAAGTTGTGCTTCTCCAACTTCAGCCCAACAAACAGGCGATCGACACTTCCTACCGTAAAGTGCTTCGAACGGTGCAGCTTTAATGCTCGTGTGATAACTATTATTGTACGAAAATTCTACTAGGGGTAAATGTCTATCCCAACCATTTCCGAAGTCAATCACGCAAGCTCTTAGCATGTCCTCTAAGGTTTGAATGGTCCTCTCACTCTGACCACCGGTCTGAGGATGCTGAGGATATAAGTAGTGACTCAAGTCCAACAGTGTACCTAACTGCCTTTAAGCAAGATTGCTACACACTTGAAGTGAATGGGCTATCGATGAATCGGAGATAATGAACCGGTATTACATTCTTGCATACTATCTCCTTCATGTACAGTCCTCGTCGATTTTTCGTCGTAATCTGAGTCTCTCTCATTAGCAAAAAGTGCGCAGACTTGGTAAGACGATCAACAATGACCCAAATCGAATCGAATCCTGCTGCCATTTTGGGTAGTTTGGTGATGAAATCCATTGTTATCTTCTACCACTTCCATTCTGGCATATCGGGTTGGACCAATAAACCAGAGGGCCTCTGATATTCAGCCTTAACCTTAGCACAAAGTCAGCATTTGCTGACATATGTGGCGATGTCAGCCTTCATGTTTGGCCACCAATATAACATTTTCATGTCATGGTACATCTTGCCGGATCCTGGATGAATAGAATACTTTGAATTATGCAACTCGTGCATTATCATGACTTGTGTCACCTAAACCGTGGAAACCAACGCCTCTTTCCAAACATGATGTTCCACCAGCGCGAGGCATCTAGATTGTTCTATTATCATCCACCAATATCTTCTGCTTTATTGTTTTTCGAATTAAATGCTTCTATCTGAAGCCTAAAGGTATTCGTGACAGAATGTCAAGCCAATGGTCATAACCAAGGCTCTTACTCGTAACGGTCGATCCTTTCCTTTCGATTCAATGCATCTGCTACTACATTTTCTTTCCCCGGGTGATAACGAATTTCGCAATCGTAATCACTTAGGAGCTCTATCCATCTGGCGATGCCCGTCAATATTGAGGAGTCCGTTATAGGTCTAGGATATGTGTAGACTCTTGTGGTCGGTGAACACTACACCACTTCGTGCCATATAAATAATGTCTCCAGATTTTCAGGCGAACACTACTGCTCCTAATTCCAAATCATGAGTGGTGTAGTTCTTCTCGTGAATCTTAAAGTTATGACTGGAAGCGAGTGCAATAACTTTCATATCTCTGCATCAAGTACCGGCGACCAAATCCTTTTGATGGATGCATCAACAGTATACCCAAAATCAATCACTACCAATCCGGTATTGCTAAATAGGTACCAACACATAGTATTTAGCTTCAATAGTGCTGGAAACTTCTGTCCCTGTTCTTCACCCCAATCGAACATTCTAGTTTCTTCCTTATTAAGCTCAGATCAATATGCTTATCTATTTTTGAGAATCCTTCAATGAATCTCTATAGTAGCATGGCAAGACCTAGAACATTGGCGAATATCTGCTGAAGAGAGGTTGGAGATGCTCAAATTCTTAACTGCTGTCAATCTCGCTGGGGGTTCAACGTGAATACCACTACTATCATCACGGTTACCGAGGAAATTTTACCGTATTTGATCCAAGAATTCATATTTAGAAAATTTTGGCATACATATCATTCCTTCTTCAGAACTCTAGAATAGTTTTCCGCAGGTGTTCCTCGTGTTCATTCTCGTTGAGAGTAAATTAGAAGACGTCTCCGATGAACACAATCACAAACTAATCCAAGTATGGCTATAGCACACACGTTCATGAGATCAGTGAACACCGTGCAGGTGCGTTGGTCAAACCAAAAGGCATAACTCAGGAATCTCAAAGTGTCCGAATCGTGTTTGCAGAAGCAGTCTTGGGGATATCTTCTTCTCTAACCCTTAACTGATGATAATCCGACCTTAAGTCGATTGTTGAGTAGATGTTGGATCCTTGCAACTGATCAAACAAGTCATCGATCCTTGGTAAGGGGTAACGATTTTTCACTGTAAGTTTGTTCAACTCACGATAATCGATACACATTCGGAAAGATCCATCTTTCTTTTTGACAAATAAGATTGGTGCTCCCCATGGAGAGGAACTTGGTCTTATAAAACCTTTGTCAGAAAGTACTTTAATCTGCACGTGCTACACTCCTTATCTCTGCAGTGCCAAGACGATATGGTGCGCGGGCAACGGGTGCAGCTCCGGGTATTAACTCGATGTGAATTTCTACTTGGCGTGTCGGGGGTAATCCTGGAAAATCTTCAGGAAATACTTCCGGAAAGTCTCTGACAACAGGCACATCTTCAATTCGCCTCTCTGGAATATTTCAGGTTTCCTCCTCCATGAATCATACATTTGAATAAAACCCAACACATTGACATCCTTGTCCGAATGTACTTCTGCGTCTTGATGCTCAAGATGACTTCTAATCTCGATTCGTTTTTAACTCCGCTTCTTTCGCCTTGTATGATTAGCATATTATTTCCATATGGAACACGAATGTACTTCTCATAACACACAACTTCTGTGCGATGCTTGGCCATCCAATCCATTTAGACGATGACGTTAAAACTTCCTAATTCTATAGGGAGTAAGTCGATTTTGAACATGTGATTTTGCAAGTTAAGAGTACACCCTCTTAAAATAGTGTTTGTTGTTAGCAACTTTCTGTCGGCTAGCTCACACTATAATTAGTATCTAGGTTGTAGGAGGGATGTCTATATATTTACTGAAAGCGAATGACGACTAAAGCTTCTATCCGCACCAGTATCAAATAGTACTAAAGCATAGACATTATTGATCAGGAACGTACCATTCACCACGTTGTTATCTTTTACCATACATCAAGCACATATGACTGTTATACCTGGCCAGGTGCTCTGCGTCCTCCTTGAGTGCTGGTTGATGCTTGGTTATTTCCTTTAGGGTTTCCTTGATTTTGCCTCTGATTGTTCTGAGGATTTTGTTGGTTGCCTCGGATTTGGTTTCTACCTCCTTGACTTCCATTATTTGGACACTTGTTCTTGTAATGTCCCGTTCTGCACCCACATCTTAAAATGAGTACATCACTTCCAGTCCTCCTTGCTTCCGGTCCTCTTTGGGTTTGTTCGAGAGGCGAGGTGGAGCTCCATAGTCTTTGGCCTTATGTCTTGCCTTTCCACAGTTGTAACAAGCAGGAGGGCATGCGTCAGTGTGGTGTCATCCATACTTTCCGCAGTAAGGTAATTTGCCAGCGTAAGAACCTTGCCCAGCTGTAAACACCCTTGCTGTCTCTGGACGTTTGTTCGGATTGAGATTACCAGTGTTGTTGGTGTTGTTGGGGTTGTTGTTGTTGTAGTGGTTTCCGTTCCATTTCCGCTTGTCACCATAGTTTTCTCCTAACTCTTGGACTACTTGGTACATCAACCCTTGAGCCATTTCAATCACTTCATGCAAATCTACTGGTTGGACGAGGTTACATTACCTTTGATGTTCAAAGGTAGACCTTCAATGTAACGTTCCAACAATCGGTCGGTGTTGGGTACCATTTCAGGGCATAAGAGGATGAGTTCTTGGAAACGTTGATTGTAGGCGGTAAGGTTTGTGCCTTTTACTTTTAAGTTCCACAACTCGTTTTCCATTTGCTTAATTTCATTCCTAGGGCAGTACTTCCGAATGAACATAGCCTTGAAATCACTCCAAGGGGTTGCATGAGCGGTATCGAGAGTAACAGAACGAACATACACGTTCCACCAAGTTAAAGCACCATCTAGCAGTGTGCTAGAAGTAAATTTGACTCTGTCCCCTTCTGCAACGTTGCTAATCCCGAATTGAGATTCTAGTTTCTCAAACCATCGGGTTAAGCCTACAGCACCTTCAGTACCACAAAAGTTTTCATGCATAACTGCACGGAATTCCTTGTAGTTGCATGCCTTATCCTGGGAAGAGTTGGATCATAGGTTGGTCTCTTCTTGAGTGCTTGCAGCATGAGTCACAGCGGCAGCTGCAAGTGCTTCAGCTACTCTTGTGGCAATGAGCTGGTTGAGCATCTGAGTATCAATGCCATTGTTAATGTCCACATTGTTTCGGTTGGTCGATTGGTTGACTGGAGGGTTTCGGTCACCAGTTGGGCGTCGTTCGGGTGCCATTTTCTATAAGAAGGACAATGAAATGATAGTTATGACCTGTACGAAAGTTATATGTGTAAGGAAAATCACGTTACTACAAATGGCATGTATTTTGAAATTAATACTGTTATTATTCGCAAACACGATACTCATTTCAAGAGTAAGGGAATACAAGAGTTCACTAGCCATGACAAACCCATAGCTTAGTGGTGTACAAAAGACAGAAATAAAACTAGTTGTTGTTACGATAGATTTGCTGGACCACTTTCTCGAGTGCCTCCTTCTTCTTCTGCCGTGCTTCTTTCTGGGCATTACTAGCACGATCCTCTGCATCCTCACACATCTGTCTAAGTTGAGTAATCAATTCGTCCACAGATAGTGTTTCTAATGAACTTTCCTCAACTCGGGGCTTTACATCCCACAGTGTTATGAAGGCTTCTAACTCCTCCAAACAGGCATTTGAGTAACGGTCCATGTCTTGAGGATGGTATGCAATTATCCTCTAAGGCGCGTCGTGCATACGGTCAAGGCTGTCTCGGGGATAGGCACTGAACTCTGAAAAGTTTCAGTCCCGTAGGCAGTTAGAGCTTCTTCTCTCTGGGTAGGGTCTGTTTCAGCAATCATCCGCTGGTAAGCAGCCATCGAGAATGGGGATGAAGGCAAGGGTGGTAGAGTAACAAGATCAAGTTGATAATCATCAAGGTTAATAGCAGAAATTCTGGCACGTTCAACAAGATTTGGCTTAATGGGTAAAACAGACATACGAGCGGTACGTCTAATAGTTGGGGGAAATGGTAATACGGATGGCAAAATAAGTAATCTGAGAGTAGGACGTCTCCTGTGATACACATGGAGAAGTGTGTCGGGGAAGTTGGGGATGATACCAGTGTAGTGTTACGGTATGTCTCAATTGTCTCAATTTGTCTGAGTTCGACATGTTGCTGAGACATGAAAATATGAAATAAGGATATATGTATATTTCAAAATACGCATAGTTAAGCCTGTTTAATATACATGTAACCCATATTAAGTATATGTATCTCATATATGTCTATTTCACATGTATCCCATTTTAATATATATGTACTCCCTTGATTGTTGATTCCTATGTACCCCATATTGAGAAACCAGCAATGACAGACAATAGAAGCATAATAAGCATGTTAAGCAGATAAGTAGTTATAGTCTAGTGCTACCTAATGCAACCTAGTTCTCTATAACTCAGAGCTCTGATACCAATCTGTCACACCCCCAAAATATCAGAGTATAATGGCAACCGAGGGCGTGTGACTTCATGATTATCATACTTCTAAGCAATACAGAACGACCTCTATATGAGACGTTTTAAGAAAATTTATCACTTGAATTAGGAAATAATAAATTGTTTAGACATTCAGCGGAAGCATAAAATAGACAATACGACAGCGTTTTTAAATAGTACAAGTGATCTTCAGATAACGGGAAATGACTGCAATGCATGAGACTTCATATAGCATCTTCGTTCTTAATACCTGAGACAACATTGCTAAAGTGTCAACATAAAGTTGGTGAGTTCATAGGTTTGTTTAAGCAGAAAAATGTAGTGTTTATGAATCACAAGATTTCATCCACATATGACAATATAACAGATACAAAGTCATATAAATTGCATTACTATTGTCTAAGCTCATGACACCGAAGCGTTAACATATACCAACAATGAATGAATGCCCTTGCAGGTGTCTAACCCGGGACACCCGTGATCTGACTCAAATGAAACTGTGTTTGCTTGACTAATGTCAGTCCAAGACAAACAGGGACGTCAATCCCGATAGATCTATCCATAACATTCGCCCTTACAAGTAATTAACGGTTCATGATAAATCGGGCAGATAGCAACTTGGGTTAAATCGGGACTAAGACCAATCATTAAATATAATTGCAACTTGTATTCACACATTTGAAATAAGCAATGTTCTCACCCCAAAAGATGATTTAAAACAGTAGAGTAGGGGCTATGAATACTCACCTTGTCAGTTAATCGCCTGGAACTGATAACGGATCAATGCACGTCAAATAGCGACTCAGTCAAACACCTAAGTAATTATGACAATCTGAGTTTATATTCTAACACTTAATGTATGAAATGAATTATGCAAATGAGTCATAAGGCATTGTCGTTTATGAGGTAACGTTTTATGTTTTCAAAAGGTCATTAAACTGTTTTGCTCAAAGGAGACTTTGCACTATAGGCGCATATACAGTATTGATATGTGTCGCAACTTAATCTACCATTCTATATCTCAGGAATATATAGCCATCATTTGTTGGTTTCTAAGTTTATATATTTATTCATACCGCAATTGACAAGTTAATCCTATAATTATCAGTCTTTATTTATCGCGGTTCGTTCGACTCGTTTAATTAAGTTATTATATATTTACCGCTAATACCCTTAAGTTTCCATATTGTCACGTACAGTCCCTTAATTCTTTAAAATAATGTTTATCGAAAGTTTGGTTTTTCACCTTTTTAATTTCTACGTTTTAAACCCGAATGAACTTTTAAATATTTTTAGTGTCAAAGATTTTATATTAACCGTGTTAAATTCGTTTATAAATTAATTTCGTTATTATTACTCCTAATTCGTCAAAAATCGTTGTTTTATAGTCTTCTATCTTTTGAGTAAATCCTGTTTCGTTAGCGAGTTTACCCATTTCGTTTGAGTCTCGACAAGGGACGAACCAAAGGGGGGGGGGAAATATAAAAAAAAAAAAAGGACTCAAAAACATGCATGTTTCCATACTTCTTTACGTCTAAGATTTACAAGTTAAATATCACAATTATTATTTCTATATAATATAACCCCACATGGCCACCCTTTCTTTTCCTTTTTTTGATTCGGTCGAGCCTAACAGTGGGTTGACAGCCACTGTTGTGGTGTCTTCTTCTTGCACCCAACGCACCCTGAGTTATTTGCTACTTGTTTTCCTTCTTCCCACATTATATACGCAAGCATGTGAAATTAGTTCTTCCATTTAAACCCGCATGATCCCGATCATCAAAAGCTTGATACGAGGTTTTTAAATGATGTAGAACAAGGAACGACTGTGCGTTTTGGAGCCGACCCTACAGCGGCTTGCTGTGGTTGCATCCTTTTTCGAGGTGTATGCAAGTATTTTAATGGTTTATTAGATCTAAGAAATTAATGTTGATTATTATAGTCCTCATTACAACCCAACAAAAAAAAAGAAAGCCACCCCTAGCTCGGTTTCTTTAGATAGCGACGTCCCCACATGTGAGCCTAAGCTCACTGTGGTTCATCGCTGCTAGTCTGCTAAGCCCAGGTTTCTTCATGGCAACCACATACTAATGTTGAGGCAAGAACGTTATAACAAACGTCGATATCTCATGCACGGAATGATGTTAGGGTTAGCATGCGCATGGATACAAAGACCACACATGGTTTGTACCATGTGGTCGTGTACACGTCGTGCAAAGCTGAGGCCCTCGTCTAGCTTGCCAAGGCTAGACGTACAATGTGAATGTTATAATAAGGCTAGGCGTTAAGCCACGAGGGCAACTTACCGAGGTCCAAGCTTGTTAGTCGGTGGGGAGGAATGATGATGATAAGAGCTCGAACCACTCTTGGCCCCTTGTAACTCGTTTTAATTCTTGTTTTCAAATCTTAGTTGTGATAGATCTGTTCATGCATGGTTCCTCATTTATACGCAAAGTGTTTACTAGTCTCCTGAGGCTATGCATGTGAATGACATTATTTACACATACTATTGATGTATATGATACTATTTGTTATGATTACTCTTTTCTAAAACTGTTAAAGAATAGATGCTATTTGTTGAATTGAAATTTGAAGCAAGGCGTGATATGTGAATGATTTCGAAAGAACGTAAGGTGTAGGACCTTGGATGTAAGAGATGTAATGATAGTGTTGGCTTGCCTATTTTGAATTTTTCTACTGATTGACTTAGATACGCATTTGTATATTATAGTTATGAGGTGATGAAACGTCAAGGTATATTGTTTATTTAGTAATATTTAAATATTGTCCATTTATAGTTTTATTTATTGAAGTATGGACGGGTTCACAAAATAACATAGTCGTGCGACTTTGTTTCGCAATGCGTGAAAATATGATTTATTATTTTATTTTATTTTATTTTTTTGCTACGCGTTTTCTAAAGTACCCCTTTTTGATCCGTAAACAAAATGATGATTTATACGCGTTATTATAACTCTTAAACAGCGTAAAATGTTGTATGCCACTTGAAGGATAACTTTTATTGGAAAGTAACGGTAAATTTGCAATTGCTTGCGGTACATACCTTTGCGTAAAACGACAAGGAGTTCTAAATTTCTCTAAGGTGCTACATCCGCCCCATGTTATGCGATTGCGTCCCGAAATCAAGACATTGTGGTAAATTGTGGGTTTGTAAATAGGTGAGAGTATTTTTCCTTGAACAGGTCTTCGCATTTCCAAGTGTACTCTGGGCCTCTACGTGCATTCCAACGAACTTTAAGGATAGGTATACGGCTTCGTTTGAGTTGCTTGACCGCACGGTCCATAACCTCTACGGGTTCTTCAACGAAATTGAGTTTGTCATCGAGTTGGATTTCCTCTAGGGGAATAGCGAGTGTGTCATCGGACAAACATTTCTTTAAGTTGCAGACGTGGAACACGTTGTGTACTCGACTAAGTTCTTAAGGCAATTCCAAACGGTAAGCTACTGGACCAATCCTTTCTATAATTTAGAAGGGTCTAATATAACGAGGGTTTAGTTTTCCACGTTTTCCGAATCGCATTACACCCTTCCATGGCGCGACCTTGAGCATAACCTTATCTCCAACTTCAAATTCAAGGGGCCTACACCTCTTGTCAGCATAGCTCTTTTGTCGATCACGTGCAGCCTGCATACGATCCCTAATCTTGAAAATATTTTCCATAGTCTCGTGAATAATCTTTGGTTCGGTGAGTTGTGCTTCTCCAACTACAGCCCAACAAACATGTGAACGACACTTCCTACCGTAAAGTGCTTCGAACGGTGCAGCTTTAATGCTCGTGTGATAACTATTATTGTACGAGAATTCTACTAAGGGTAGATGTCTATCCCAACTATTCCCGAAGTCAATTACGCAAGCTCTTAGCATGTCCTCTAATGTTTGAATGGTTCTCTCACTCTGAACATCGGTCTGAGGGTGATAAGCAGTGCTCAGGTTCAACTGCGTACACAATGCTTTATGCAAGGATTGCCAAACTCTCAAAGTGAAATGGCTATCACAATCGGAGATGATTGACACTGGTATACCATGTCTTGCTACTATCTCTTTCATGTACAGCCTCGTTAATTTTTCTGTCGAGTCCATCTCCTTCATTGGCAAAAAGTGAGCAGACTTGGTAAGATGATCAACAATGACCCAAATTGAATCGAATCCTGCTGCCGTTTTAGGTAGCTTGGTGATGAAATCCATTGTTATTGTCTCCCACTTCCATTCTGGTATATCGGGTTAGACCAATAAACCGGAGGGCCTCTGATGTTCAGCCTTAACCTTAGCATAAGTCAGGCACTTGCTAACATATGTGGCGATATCAGCCTTCATGTTCGGCCACTAATATAACATCTTTATGTCATGGTACATCTTGTCGGATCCTGGATGAATAGAATACTTTGACTTATGCGACTCGTGCATAATCAAAGATCTTGTGTCACCGTAACACGGTAGCCAACTTTTATTATCCAAACATAATGTTCCATCAGCGCGGGTTTCTAACTTCTTTAGCATGCCACTAATATCTTCTGCCTCAATGTTCTCGATCTTGACTGCTTCTCTTTGAGCCTCAAGGATTCGTGACGGAAGGTCCAAGCTAATGATCACAACCAAGACTCTTACTCATAACGGTTCGATCCTTTCCTTTCGACTCAAAGCATCTGCTATGACATTTGCTTTCCCTGAGTGATAACGAATTTTGCATTCGTAATCACTTAGGAGCTATATCTATCGGCGTTGCCTCATATTGAGTTCTTTTTGGTTTAAGATATGTTGTAGGCTCTTATGATCAGTAAACACCACACATTTTGTGCCATACAAATAGTGTCTCTAGATCTTCAGGGCGAACACTACCGCTCCTAACTCCAAATCATGAGTGGTGTAGTTGTTCTTGTGAACTTTCAGTTGCCTAGAAGCGTACGCAATAACATTCATCCGTTGCATCAATACGACACCTAACCCTTTTATGGATGCATCATAATACACTACAAAATCGTCACTTCCTTCTGGTAGTGCCAGAATAGGTGTAGCACATAGCTTCTGCTTCAGTAGTTGGAAAGCCGTCTCTTGCTCTTTACCCCAATCAAACTTTCTATCTTTCTGCGTTAGCTCCATCATAGGCTTAGCTATTTTGGATAATCCTTCGATGAATCTCCTATAGTAGCCTGCAAGACCTAAGAACTGGCGAATTTCTGAAGGTGTGGTTGGAGATGCCCAATTCTTAACAGCCTCAATCTTAGTTGGGTCTACATGAATACCAATGCTATCGATCAGATGTCCAAGGAATTTCATCGTATTGATCCAAAATTCGCACTTGGAAAATTTGGCATACAGTTCTTCCTTCTTCAACAACTCTAGAATAGTCTTCAGGTGTTCTTCGTGTTCTTTCTCATCACGGGAGTATATGAGAATAGTCTTCAGGTGTTTTTCGTGTTCTTTCTCATCACAAACTTGTCCAAGTAGGGTTTGCACACACGATTCATGAGGTCCATGAATACCGCAGGTGCGTTGGTCAACCCAAAAGGCATAACTTGGAACTCATAGTGTCCGTATCGTGTTCTGAAAGCAGTCTTGGGGATGTCTTCTTCTCTAACTCTTAACTGATGATAACCTGACCTTAAGTCAATTTTCGAGTAGATGCTGGATCCTTGCAACTGGTCGAATAAATCATCGATCCTTGGTAAGGGATAATGATTTTTCACTGTAAGTTTGTTCAACTCATGATAATCGATACACATTCAGAAAGATCCATCTTTCTTTTTGACAAACAAGATCGGTGCTCCCCACGGAGAGGAACTTGGTCTTATAAAACCTTTGTCAGAAAGTTCTTTTAGCTGTTCGGCTAGTTCTTTCATTTCTGCAGGTGCAAGACGGTAGGGTACACGTACAACAGGTGCAGCTCCGGGTATCAGCTCGATGTGAAATTCTACTTGGCGTATCGGGGGTAATCCTAGCAAATCTTCAGGAAATACTTCTGGAAATTCTTTAACAATAGGCACATCTTCAATTCGCCTTTTTAGGATTTTAGTTTCCTCCTCCTTTATCATTTGAATCAAGAACACTTGACATCCTTGGTTGATGTACTTCTGCGTCTTGACGCTCGAGATGACTTCTAATCTCGATTTGTTTTTAACTCCGCTCCTTTCGCCTTGTACGATAAGCATATCATTTCTATATGGAACACGAATGTACTTCTCGTAACACACAACCTCTGCGTGATGTTCGGCCATCCAATCCATTCCGACGATGACGTCAAAACTTCCTAGTTCTATAGAGAGTAAGTCGATTTTGAATAGGTGATTTTACAAGTTAAGAGTACACCCTCTTAAAATAGTATTTGTGGTTAGCGACTTTCCGTCTGCTAACTCCACACTATAATTAGTGTCTAGGGTTGTAGGATGGATGTCTATATATTTACTGAAAGCATATGACACAAAGCTTCTATCCGCGCTAGTATCAAATAGCACCAAAGCATAAACATTATTGATCAAGAACGTACCATTCACCACGTTGTTATCTTTCACCGCAGCTTCAACACATAGGCTGTATACTCTGCCAGGTGCTTTGCGTCCTCCTTGAGTGTTGGTTGATGCTTGGTTATTTCCTTTAGGGTTTCCTTGATTCTTCCTTTGATTGTTCTGAGGATTTTGTTGGTTGCCTCGAATTTGGTTTCCACGGCCTTGACTTCCATTGTTTGGGCACTTGTTCTTGTAATGTCCTTTTTCGCCACATCCAAAGCAAGTAACATCACTTACATGTCCTCCTTGGCTTCCAGGTCCTCTTTGGCTTGCGGGGCGAGGTGGGGCTCGGCAGTCCTTGACCTTATGCACTGCCCTTCCACAGTTGTGACAAGTAGGAGGGCATGCGTCAGTGTGGTGTCGTCCACACTTCCCGCAGTAAGGTAATTTGCCAACGTAAGAACCTTGCCCAGCTGTAAACACCCTTGTTGTCTCTGGACGTTTGTTCAGATTGAGATTACTGGTGGTGTTGGGGTTGTTGTTGTTGTAGTGGTTTCCGTTCCATTTTTGCTTGTCACCAGAGTTTTCTCCTAACTCTTGGACTACTTGGTACATTAACCCTTGAGCCATTTCAATTGCTTCATGCAAATCTACTGGTTTGGACAAGGTTACATTACCCTTGATGTTCAAAGGTGGACCTTCAATGTAACGTTCCAACAACCGGACGGTGTTGGGTACCATTTCAGGGCATAAGAGGATGAGTTCTTGGAAGCGTTGATTGTAGGCGGTAAGGTTTGTACCTTTCACTTTTAAATTCCATAGTTCATTTTCCATTTGCTTGACTTCATTTCGAGGACAGTACTTCCGGATGAACATAGCCTTGAAATCACTCCAAGGTGTTGCATGAGCGGTATCAAGAGTAACAGAACGAACATACACGTTCCACCAAGTTAAGGCACCATCTAGCAGTGTACTAGAAGCAAATTTTACTCTGTCACCTTCAGCAACGTTGCTTATTGGTATGTGCTTAATTACACATACCTTTTTCCATTAAAAACAGACTTAAATGACCAAAAATAGACAAAAACTGCCAAATATATGTTTGTTTTGCATTTGTATTGTGCAGGAAACGGATATCACACAAAAGGACGAAAAACAAAGCCAAAAACGACAAAACTGAGCACGGAATGGAAATGTGTGAAAAGACGAAGCCAAATCGAAGCCAATAAGTCAACCAAGTCAAGAAGTCAACAGAAAAGTCAAACAGTCAAAGTCAAAGTCAACCCTGACAAAGTCAAGTCAACTCCGAGAAGCTGAATCAGAAAAGAATATAATTTGAGGGACTGAAATTGCCAAATCCTAAAGTTGTATTACAAGAATTAAAAAGAAAGGGGCTAGATTTGCAATTGACATATATGAGTTTAGGGGGCATTTCTGCCAATCCCCAAACTCATATCACCACAAGGACGAATTTTGCAAATGAAAGTATATGAGATGAGGGGCCAAAGCTGCCAACTTACCCAAAACCAATTTTCCCGCCCACTAAACCCAATACAAGCTCACGGGTTCCCTTCACCTTCTTTTACCCTGCAACCCTTCAACACCCTAGATAAAACATTCCTCCCACCTCCACTATCACCACCTCCCCATATATACTTGACATGTTGGCAATCCTTCACCATTTTCAAGTAATTTCGATGGCTAGATTGACTCAAAAAGAAGCACAAGAAGATTGAATGGCTGAGATTACTTTTATCAAGTCCCTCATACAACAAAAACACCTTGTGAAGCTCTCACAAAAGAAGCACAGGTGAGAAGACCAAGCTTCAGAGATTTCGGCTATAAATAGTACCTCTTGTAAGCCTTTAAGGCATCTTATCAAAAAAATC
>BQNB010074201.1:4563-29145 GCA_026074375.1 Tanacetum coccineum | reverse complement strand
TTTTAAGCAGCTTTAACTTACTTCTACAAGTAATAAGAACACGGGGTACCTAAATTAACAAATACATAAATAATTACAACGCATACAAACATCAAAAAATATAATACTGGGTACAAAAAAATAAAAATATTTTACCTCGTAACCAGTCAAATCCATCTTATAATAAAGAAGTAAAACACGAAGTCACCAACAACACCACCTCAAAATCACCACAAACTGCAACAATCCACAACACAAGCTTCAAACTAAATCAAATATTATCAAAACTACTTCAAATGAAAACTGCTTAGTTTTTTAAACAAAGATATGCACATTGTATCTATGGTATATCATCTCATTTATATGCATAATCAGATTCTTATTTTAGAAAATAACAAAACATTACTGAACTTGGCAGTGATAAATCATTTCATGGCAGTGATAAATCATTTCATACTGTTGATATACTGTGCTTCTTAAAAATACAAACAGTAAAAAAAACCAAAATCGCTATGCTAGAGGCGCGATTTACATTTATGCCGGACCCACCCCACGTGAAACTGACAGTAAAAAAAAACCAAAATCGCTATGCTAGAGGCGCGATTTACTATTCATGCCGGACCCACCCATGTGAAACTGACAAGAAAAGGACGAAAGGTATTTTTTTTTAATCGCTATCCTATAGGCGCTATTTACAATTTGGAAAAACTAGGGCTCCGATATTGCTCCGATATTTCTTATGTTACTCTATTTGGGCGACACGTGTTCGTTTTCTAAATCGCTACCATTGGGGCGCGATTTAGAAGTTTATTTTCGAAAAAAAAATATTGCAAGTTCACTGCAGGAGAGCACGCAAACCAACGGGTTATTTATGTAATTTTCCCACTTCTTTATTCATCCGTATTCATGAACAATCCACATTAGATCTCATAAATACATAGCTTCTATAACCCATATCTATAAACACACTACATTAAATCTTTATGAAAAGAAAATAAAACTACATATAACTTTTCTAAATCTTCTAAACACGAGTTGCCTATCAAAACAATTTAAAATTTAATATCCGGAAATATATAAACATTTAAAGCGCACGAAACATAATTTTTGAATTCTAAACACGAGTTGCCTATGAAAACAATTTAAAACTCAATATCCGGAAAATATATAAACATTTAAAGCGCGCGAAACATAATTTTTGAAATTGTATTATGACTTTGTGAACAGGAAATGACACAAACTATCGACCTTCTTTATTCATCCGTATCCATGAACAATCCACATTAGATCTTATAAATACATAGCTTCGATAATCCATATCTATAAACGCACTACATTAGATCTTTGTGAAATATTATTATGACTTTGTGAACAGAAAATGACACAAACTATCGACCTTCTTTATTCATTTGTATCCATGAACAATTCACATTAGATCTTATAAATACATAACAAATCGCAACTAAGATTTATTTGAACAGTTAAAATTAATTAAAACTTTTACGAATCTGTTAATAACTTCAAGTTGTTTATCAAAATATGGCGAACCCTACTTGTCGTAATAATATAAGTTCATGTGAAGCGCGCGAAACATAATTTTGAAATCTCATCCTTTGTGAAGAGAAAATGATACCATATACACAAACTCGAAAGGCCTAATGTATATACTTTAAGATGCAACTCTAGAAAGTTGGTACATTTTCATCGGTCGATTTGGTCACATTAGTTATGCCTGCTTTGGTGCATCACATAACTCAATTGAAGGTTTTATACTTTTATAGCTTGTTGGTTTTTGTTGTGATTAGTTGGCATGTTTGGAGATGGACTCATATCGGATGAAGAATCTTGTGCAACTTCTATCCAAACAATGATAGCATCTTTTTCCATGAAAATGGAATTTTTTTCGGGGGACAACATCGCTTGAATTTGATCAAATTCAGAGGGGAAGTCTTCATCGTTGAAGTAAATAAATTTGGCACTCATCTCTTTTAGTATTGTAATATAATATGTTTTGGTAAATGGGTGTGAGTATTTATAGTCGGCTTACAATATTAAAGAAAAATACAGATACATTATTACGTATGGTGAATGAGAGTTAGAAAATGCTAGTCGGTGAGTCCCGTCATTTATGTAAGTTTTTGATACATCATGTATTTTATCTAATAGTCAAAATATCAATACAGTAAGAAGAAAAGTTAATGGCGTCTAATATAATGGTTTTTAAAAAGGTGAAAAGGTTTAAGAACTTGTAAACCATAATAAGTATTCATTTCGAGCTTGTGTGATATGAAGAGCTCTATGACAATGAATTTTTTTACGTATAATTTAATGCATTTGAATTATGCGAGGTTTACAAAACTTAAAAAAGTTTTTACATAGTGATGATAGATTTATAAAACTAAAAGGCTTATAAATTAATGTTATATAACACAATTATAAACCTTTGTAAAAGTTTACCATAATTGATGCCCTAATACGATCAAGAAGAAACAAAATGAAAAGTAGCTAACGACAAGAAAAAATGAATCATAAAAATCCACAAACTGAAATGAATCTAAATTAGATAAAGAAACCACATGGATTATAAGAGAAAACATTAATATTGTGAATCGCATGATACAGATGTGGCAGATTTGACGTTTTTTTTTAATTGACGTTTATTTTTTTTAAATTATGCATGTAAGCTTTGTAAGAAGATAGAAAACTCCGTGAAAGCTAATTGATTTCCTTGATTATTTCTCACACATTACAAGGTATATATAGATTACAAAGAGGATGGGCTTGAGCCCAAAATAACTACAATACAGCTAGAATATTAAATGTACAACTAATGAATGACTAATCCTATAATCATACCAAATATAAGGGGGTGTTTGGGATTGCTTATCTAAAATAGATTATTCGTTTTGAAAACGGATAATCAGATAATCAGCTTTTATAAAACTAGGATAATGAAATAAGAGAGTTTGGAAATGATTAAAATGAAATCACATAAAAATGATATAGAATAGTTATTTTTTTTTGTAATTGGCAAAAGTATTAAAATTTATAATTAAATGAGTAGATTACAAAAATAGACATGTAAATTGGGTCACATACTCACATGAATTAATAAATGAGGGGCAATATAGATATTTGAGTTTGTTTTTGGTGGGCCACATACCAATATCATTTCTAACTGCTTTATGAAAAAGACATCACAAGATTAATGCATAGAATAAATAATAAGCCACGTTTGTATATGTTAAAACGCAAATAATCTTTTGTTTTGAGAAAAGAACCCAAACACATAGACTGGATTATTCACTGTTTTTGCAAATGTGATAAAGTAAATAATCTGCAAGATAACGCAAATACAAACACCCCTAAGAGTCAAGTATGACTCACATAATTATTATCAACTATAGAACTACTTTGACTAACATTTATCCTCTAATACTCCCCCGCAGTTCGAGCGGTGAAATCACGAAAGCTCGGACTGGAGATAAAATAAAACATTAATGCTATAACTATTTTATTGATGAAGATCTAGCACCGGATAGAAAACAAAAAAATAAAGAGTCTTTAAAGTCCTCAAACGTGACATTCAGTAGATAAACTTTGTGATGATTGTGGGAAACTTGCTTCCTTTTTTTTGAGATGATAGAAGCGGCTCATGACGGCCGACAGATGAAGAGATTTAACGGGGTGGAATAGATGCAGCGGCTCTTAACGGCCGACTAGGGTTTATCATTTAACTCGCTCTATTTTGAAAGAATAAAAAGAAAGGAATTAAGAGAGATTGTGAGGTATTGTTTTTTTTGTATGATATGGAGAGGATACTCGTTTGTTTATGGAGACAAACGTGAAAACTGGATGATGGAGAAGATAGAAGCGGCTCATGACGGCCGACAGTTAGGTTTTGAGAATGAAGATAGAGATATTTGATTCTTTTTGGAGATGATAGAAGCGGCTCATGATGGCCGACAACTATATTTTTTGAGAATGGTGATTTATAGGGTTTGACAGGGTGGTATTGAGGCAGCGGCTCATGGTGGCCGACTAGGTCTCAGATATAACCTGCTCATGATACCATGTAAGAAGATAGAAAACCCCGTGAAGGCTAATTGATTTCCTTGATTATTTCTCACACATTACAAGGTATATATAGATTAAAAGATGATGAGCTTGAGCCCAAGATAACTACGATATAGCTAGGAATATTAAATGTACAATTTATGAATGACTAATGTTATAATCATACCAAATATAAGAGTCAAGTATGACTAACTAATATTATCAACTAATAGTAATTGATTTGACTAACATTTATCCTCTAATAAGCTTAGATGCATGAGAGTTCCATATTCACTTTCCACTATATATATATTTATTAATATCAATATCAAATATACTAAAACGGGACTCGCTATCACACACAAGTCTTCTAACTCAAAAAAAGTTTTCTAACTCAACAACATTTGTGACGTGTTTTTCAATTAAATGGTTGCAAGTTAAATAAAGTCTTGTTACATAAAGTTACGTAGTATTAAAAATATGTGTTACTGGTTAGCAAATCACCTAACTTCATGCAATTTCAGCTTTTAATTACGCATTTAAAGAGAATTGCTAGAACCACATAATTTTTACAAAAAAACATCCACATAATGATGTGGCAAGACATTTGGACCAATCAATACCTTATTCCTCCACTAAGTCTTTGTTTCATGTCAAATCATATTGTTACACCTCATTTTGTGGAAAGTTTTTTGTAAATATTATGTGGTTGTAGCATTACTCATCTTCTTTTTACACAAATCATAACTTGAACAATATATATATATATATATATATATTAACAGGCAGCAGCAGCCAACCAAGCGAGTGACTAAAACAATTAAAATGACGAAAAATGATTAATCTATGTCAATGTTATTATATAAAACATTTATAATATAAGTCTACTAAAAACTAAAGCTATGCACTATGGGTCGGTCGACCCTCTTAGTCGGCGTCGGTCGGCTTGTAGCGGAGGACTCGGTCGGCGTCGGTCGTGTGGGAATTGTGGTCGTCTAGACGATCGATGGTCGAGTGTGAGAAAAAAAAAGGGTTAGTCCATTTATTAGAAACGTATTTTCCAAAATATACACATCTAGTAAACAGACTTATTTTATTACCAATATACACATCCAAACTTTCAAATTCTTAACTTTATAGTAAATATTTTTGCCTGATACCGGTTACAACCGGTCAACCTTTGAAAATGACCGACACGTCAGCAATTTTTTAATTTTCTTATTTCTTTTCGATGACCTGGATTTTTCAACGTGTTTCTTTTGCTTAGTTGGATAAGCTCACCGTAACTATATCAAGTTAAACGACTTTTTTTACTTCATAACAAAAATTCATCAGTTGACTTTTTTTCATTTCCCCCAATTATGATATGAAATTATAACTTCCTAAAACCTAATTCAACACCCATGTTGCTTTAATAGGTAAAATTAAAGGTAAGTTAATTACAGTTGATCTTTATTAAGTATTAACATTTCTTTATTAAGTATTATAAAATCCTGATTTGATAAAATCCTAACCCTAATTTTTTTCCAGATAAAGTGTTTACAGTGAATCTTCATCACGATGAAATATTCATTTCTAACCCTATTAAGTATGTTCAGGGTGAGCTTAAGCAGATAATAGATATAAATTTCGAAGGTATGAGCTTTAATGATTTACGTGAAACTGCGAGACATCTAAAACTAGTTCTAGGGACAGTGAAGAGATTATATTATTGTTCAATTAAAAGTGAATTGAATGTTGGGATTAAGGAACTAAAAACTGATAATGATGTTGAGGATTTCTTAAGGGTAGGCTATGAAAACAAATGGTTTATGAACTTATATGTAGAATACTTTGATTATGATGTGTTAGACTTTTTAAATGATGAGGGTAATGTGAATGAAACCCCTTATGAATCAAGTAATGAGTATTATTCAAGTGATGAGATTGAGGAATTTGATTATGTAGATTTCCATATTGAAGGTGAAGAAAATGTAGTCATTAATAATCTGACCACCAAAGACCCTTTCTTAAATAAATTTTGTAGCAACCATGGGTCATTTAGGGGTTTCATTGATGAACCAGTACCTGTTGACCAAGAACCAATAGAGGACTCAGATGATGCAAACATAGACCCTATGTTTAAGGTTTAAAGAGGTGTTTCCTACCCTAAGCATGACCCAACAATCTCATGGAATGAAATACAACCTGTCTTAGGTATGAGGTATGAGCACCCTGAGCAATTGAAACGAGTCTTAGCTAAATATGGTGTTGCCAATGGATACCAATTGTGGTACATGAGGAATGATTGAAGGTGTATGTTAGTCTACTATGGTAGGAATGTTGAGGCTGGTAGGTGTGCAGACATGTAAAACAACAATAAGAATGTAGTCCAAAAGAAATTGTTTGATGATGATTCACCAAAGTCTGATAAGAAATCCAAGCCAGCAAAAAAACCAATGCCTGGTAAGAAAGGTAAGCCAACAAAAAAAACCAGTGACACCTGTTAAAAAAGGCAGGCTTGTTAAGAAAGGTAAACCAGTTAGGAAGGGGAGGGTTGTAGTAGAGATGCTGAAAAATCACCACAGTCACCAAAGTGGACAAAAGGTAAGATACTTCAAGAAAAAAAACAGGGGCCTGTATTTGGGTTTAGACTGTGGGCATCTTGGATGAGCACAAAGCATTCTTTTCAGATTAAGTCACTACATCTTGAGCATAAATGTTCTAGAAACTACAAGTTAGGATCCTTGGTAACATACAAATGGATTGCACATTAGTTTGCTAAGGATATAATCAGTGACCCATTTATACCTTATATCAAGATGAAAGATGCAATAAGGCAAAAGTTTATGATATATGTGAGTATTGGCCAGTGCAAAAGAGCTAAACAAAAAGCCATATTTGATCATGAAGATAGGTTGATTAAACATTATGGGAGATTATGGGTATTAAAACAAGAACAAGGGCAAAAAAGTGGTATGTAAGAAAATTAAAAAAATAGAAAAGAGTAGAAAGGAATAAAGAAGATAGAGAGTAGAAGAGAAAGGGAAAGGACCTTAGATCTAACATGGGCAGTAATTGCAAACTGGATGTGGAAGATACAAGTGCTGGTAAGTAATATTTTAAGAGATTTTATATTTGTTTTAAGGGTATGAAAGATGGTTGGTTGGAAGGGTGTAGAAGAGTCACTGGCTTGGATGGTTGCTTCTTAAAGCAAACCTGTAGGGGAGAGTTACTGACAGGCATGGGCAGGGATGCCAACAATCAAATGTATCTAATAGCTTGGGTTGTAGTGAGGGTTGAGAACAGAGATAACTGGTGTAGGTTCTTGGCACTATTGTATGATGATTTAAGGGCCATTTACTTAAACAAACCAAGCAGATCCCTAAATTCCAACTAATAGGCCATTTAGGGAAATATTCCAAAAATAGGCTTTGAAAAAGCATGATTTTTTGTTTTTGCATGCTTTTTGACTTTTTTGAGTAAAAACACTAAAGTCGCGCCAAAAACATAAAAAGTCGCGCCAAAACAAGACACGTGGCAACATGTCTATGGAGTCGCGAAATAGCACCAGTCGCGCGAAAAACAAGAAGCAGTGCTTAAAAAAGATGGATTTTTTTGGCTTATTTGCGTAACTATCCCATGATTTAAACCTTCAACAAGGCTCTGGTTTGAGTCTCATATCTGATGGTCACAAGGTTAGTGTAATTCTGTATACATAAATATAATTTTGAAATAAATGATGAATGCTACTAATTTTATTTGTTAACACAGGGTTTACATGATGCTGTTAGAGACTGGCTGCCAAATGCAGAGCACAAGAAATGCACCAGACATATATATACAAACTTCAAAAAGAAGTTCAATGGTCTGAAACTTCAAAAGCTTTTCTGGCATGCGGCTTCTTGCATAGTTCCACAGCTATTCTATTTTAAAATGGAAAAAATGAAGCAAATTAACAGTAAAGCTCATGAGTATTTGATAGGGAGAAATCCTAATAGTTGGAGCAGGGCATTCTTCAATGTAAATGTTAAATGTCCTACGTTTGAAAATAGGATATGTGAGAGTTATCATAGATCAATACTTGTGTAGAGACACAAACTCATCATCACCATGCTTGAAGACATAAGGGTGTATCTGATGCAAAGGGTAGTAGCCATGCACAATATAGTTGTGAATTTAGAAGATCAGATCACACCAACTGTCAGAAAGAAGTTAGAGTTCCTAAAAAGGGAACAAAGGTTAGTATTACTTTAATTGTATTAACATTTCTACTTTAAATAACAACAAATAACTGTTATACTTAACTTTTTGTAGACATTAGACTATATTTCCAAGTGCATATCAAGAATTAGAAGTCAAGTGTGGTGACTCATCATTTGGAGTTAATCTTACTAAGAAAAGATGCGCTTGTAGGTTATGGAAATTAAGTGGTATTCCATGTATCCATGTAGTGGCAAGATACATGCATTTGAATAGGGATCCAAATGAGGGTGTGAGTCATTGTTATTCACAAGAGATGTGATTCAGGGCATACCAACACTCAATTAAACTAGTGTTACGGACCAAAATGTGGAAAAGGACTGATAATCACCCTCCTTTACCACCTATTATGAGGAAAATGTCTAGGAGACCAATAAAAGAAAGAATTAAAGCACTAGGAGAAAATAGCTCACAAGTTAGTATGGTTATGAGATGCTCAAACTGTCCAGGCATAGGTTACAACAAAGCTAGATGTGACAAGGAACCTGTTCCTAAAGCTCCCATGCAAAGAAAATCACTAGGCAGAACAAGGCAATATGTATTTGGAACTCATTCATCAGCAATAGGTCATGGCAGGGGTTCTAGAGGTGGTAGAGGTACAGTTGATGGTAGGAATGGATCTGCTAATAGAGGTCCACAGGTATTGTTAATTATAGTTGTAATTTTTGGTGCAGATAGTAAGTGTTATACAATATGTGCAAACATTAACCGTTACACAATTTGTTTGCTTTACAGTTAATGGATGAGGATGAGATAAGAGTTAGCTTGGAACATAATTATATGCAAGATCTTTGGATGCAGAGGAGGAAAAGAAGGAACATGAAGAGAGGGAATATTAACAAAGGTTAGATGAAGAGGCTTTTCATGGAACAACAAAGGATGTATGAACAAATGGACGAGGAAAGAGAAAGACAAAACAGAGAAGAAAGAGAATGGGAGGAGATTTTAATCCTAACAAACGGACTAAAGAAGATACCATGGATGTTGATTCTTACAACAGGAAAAATTCATCAATAAACTTTAATGACTTTACTCAGGAATCTGTCATCAATGATCCAACACGTCCAACACATCTACTTGATGCTGTAAGTGCACAAGACATGTACAAAGAAAAGGTTGATGTGCAGGAAGGTGATACTGATGTTATTGCAAGATCAAAAGACAAGAAAAAAAGGGAAAGATGCGCAAAAAGGTGATGTTGATGTTGTTGCAAGATCAAAAGACAATAAAAAGGAAAAGATGTGCAGGAAGGAAGTAAATCAGAGTCTGCTGCACAACCATTGAGGAAATCTAAAAGGCTAATGCATGAAGAACCACAACCATTCAAAATGTATGTCAAGAATAAAGGAAGATCAGAGAGGATAGCTAAACTTCAAGGTAAAAACATCAAATTTTATGCTCAAGGTATAGGTTCAACAAGTCTTTGATGTGTCTGAATCTGAATGAATGCTATCCTTTATTGCTTTTACCAACTGTGGTCCTGAGTTGTATTGATATAATGTTTGCTTTATCTTTTGGTGATCCTGTACTGTAATCTCAAAACAATGATACTTTATCTTTTGAACAAGCTTGAGATATGGACCTTATGATAAACTATGATTATGCACCCCACATGTATTAGTAAAGCAATCATTGTTCATTTTTTTATATTCTTGTATGTTTGACTTATTTTTTTTTGTCTCTTTGACTATATTTTTTGTCTCTTTAACTGTCTATTAGTAAACCTATATCTATTGAACAAATGTACAAAACCTGATGTCATTCATTGATTCATCATAGGATACATAGATAGAACATGAACACAAATAACCTACACCAACATAAACCTACTGCAACATAAACACATACTACAACATAAACATAAAACAACATAAACCTACATTCATCAAAGATCAAACACATCTATTTCATTGCTAAGACTAATAGCACAAACATGGCAAAGGCAAGAAAACTGGACTTCTAAAAGGTCAAACTTGTTTCAAATCTCCTCAACTAAGCACCATTTTCAACCAATTCAACTTCTAACTCATTGATCCTTGCTTGACGGCTAATCTCATTATGCAACAGACTCCTTTAATTAGGGTTTAGGAGGATGAACATCTCATACAAATGCATTTTGTACCACTTAGTATCAATCGCAAGATCGTACCATTCCCAATAGTTACACTTCTTCTTGATTGGTATAGAACGATTAAGGCATACAACAAATCTCCTAGCCGGATTTGTCGGGGTCCATGATGTTAACACCCTTATTAGAAGACCACAACGACATGTTTCATCATCAAGATAAGAAGACATAGTTGATTTGGGTTTTGATTTGATTAAGGTTTTTGATTTGGGGATGAAGATCTATTAGGGTTATTGTTTGATTAGGTCATTAGATGAAAATGGACTGAAACCCGTTCGTTTAAGGGTTAAATATTAATTTTTGGGTCGGGTAAAATAGATGGGTACCCACTTCCAATAGCAACGGTCATATATAGAATATCCAGGTGTAAAATAGAAAAGCAAATAAAAATGACGTGTAATATTTTTAATGATGTAGATATCATTCCGGTCATATTACTATAATTAACCCAAAACAACAAGTTTGGATAGCTATATTGGTAATAAAATAAGTGTGTTTACTAGATGTGTATATTTTGGAAAGTACGTTTCTAATAAATAGAATTAACCAAAAAAAATCCGTTACCTCATTTAATATATAAAAAAAACCTTTTTAACTTTTAAAATGTAAACAATTTAACACTATAAATACCAACTCATTTCACCATTTGATGCACAATTTATATACACTTACATCAATTTTTTTAAATGGCTTGTTCGCTTCGACACAACGTCGATGAAATTAAAGCTATGGTTCAGAAACAAATCGAGGAAGATAAAGTTCGTTAGCTAGCGATTATGAACTTAGCCGTTGAATATGATAATGTCTGCACAGCTAAAGATGAATTGCAAAATGCATACAAGAAATGCACTGACATTCCGCAAGAGAAACGTGTTTTGATTGACACTTTTTTGAAACAAGAATCTGATAAAGATTACGAGATGCATAACGCCTTGTTTAAAAAAGCGGCAAAAATAGAACGTCAACTTAATAATAAATATGTTTGGATGGATAACGCCTTGTTTTAGTTTTCGTATTGTTCTTTAAATTTCGTATTGTAATATCTAGTTTTTAATCAAGTGCGTTTATTGTTTTTAATTTCGTATTATAAATTTGAATTCTTACTCCAACTGTTACTTTTCCCCTATAAATACATTTTACCATCATTCATTTTCACACACAACTTCTTATCAAACTCTCTCAAATATCATTCATTTTCTTACAAACACTATGGCTAACGAACCAAACGAGGTGCGAGATGCTATCCTTAGGCGACTACGATCCGAACAAGAAAAAGAGGTCATGTTGGCTAACAATTTGTTGGGTGAGATGACTCGTTATCTCCTCCAGATGCGTAGCCGTGCTGAGGAGGAAACGAGTGTGCATTCGCTGCCTTTCGACCAGCCACTTAACAGCTACGGTTTGCATACTCTGCTTATGAGCTCAGAGTCAGATACGCGTATCACAACCGCCTTGGAGGCTGCTAGGGAAGAAGTGATAAGAAGCATAAATGAGAAGCAAGAACTCATCAACAATTACCGAGCAATCTAAAAGCTTGTGTTCTCGTATCGTATCTTAATTTGTTACTTTTTTTCGTATTGTATCGTAATTAAGTTTTTAATTATTATTGTATTGTTTTTATTATATTTGAATTATTATGTAGTGTTTTTTATTATTATGTTAATATTTTAATTTAATGAAATTTAATTTTGTTGTTAAAAAAATTTGAAAAAAATTAAAAAATGAAGGTCGACTTATAATGATAAAAAAAGTCATTTGTAGGTAATCGGAGAGAGAAAGCTGATATGGCAGGAAAAATGAAAGTCATTGGTGGTCACGATAGTACCTAACCTAAGTTAAAAAAAAGTGACTTTGATTACCGTCTCATATTTCACAAATAATAGAAAAGAAAAATGACTTTGATTGCCATTTTATATTTCATAAATAATAGAAATCCACATGTAAAAGTAACACATGTCATATTTTAATTTAAAAATCATATTTATTCTTAATTTGAAATATCTTTTTAGCTATTAGTTTTATATCTCTGTCCACGAACGGGGTTTTGAGTTCGATTAATATTAGATCTATTTTGTCATATTATACATTAATTTCAACATTAAAAAAACGGACTTTGATATTATAAATTTTAATTTATGGATGGTTTAATAAATATTAGATACGAGTAGTCATTAATAATTCAATATACGACTTTAATTGTTTATCTATAAACGAAACTTGTATAAATAAAACATACTCATTCGTAAAAACAAAACATAATATTGTTAAAACAGTAACATAAAACAATTGATATTAAAAATAAAAAATTATTGCCTTGTGCAATTACATTCCTCAAGAATGCATCCACATATTCCTTAATCATTATCTCCATAATATTCTATAAAGTCGCAATGTGTTAATTCTTAATTATTTACCCAATCCCTTTTCCACATACTTTTGAGTATATCAACATCCGTTTTTGTTTATTTTGTATTTGTCTCCAAATCTTCAACATTTAGAACTTCAACATCAATAACATCACAAAATATCTCCTTTTTGTACCATTTACTCTCAAATCCAAAATTGTACCATTAACTTTTAAATTCGAATATCTACCACTTTCATTATGAATATTAAGTTATTTGATGAATCAAATTTCTCATCTTTAACAAATTCATTGATATTAGTCAGTTTATCTTGATCGAGTTTTTTAGTAATTCCAATGATAAATTCTAATTGTAAAGAAAAAGGTATATGTATAAAATTATGTAAAGCAAACATCTAATAATAATAATATTGTAAACACACATAACAACAAAAATTATGTTAAACATATTTTAAAACGTACATGCAAAATGGGTGACATTGAAATCAAAACACTCACCATGGAGCAGTACTTGGCATTGACTCGAGGAAACCAAGCTCCTGGCGTGTTTAAACCCAAGATTTAGAACAATGTAAATTTTGAGATCAAGAGCCAGTTCATGAGGGAGTTGAGAGAAGACACCTTCTTATGTTACAAGAATGATGATGCTCATGAACACATAGAAAAGGTTTTGGACATTGTTAGTCTTTTCAATATTCCAAGAGTTTCTCAGGACGCAATCATGTTGCATGTATTCCCTATCACTCTAATTGGAGCTGCTAAGAGATGGATTGACATGATACCATTGGGGATAATCAACACTTTGGATTTGCTCAAAAAGGCCTTCATCCAGAGGTATTGTCTACCTTCCAAGACCGCCAAACAGCTTGAAGATATTCATAACTGTGGAAACTAGAAGGGGGGGGGGGGTGATTGAATAGTTTACCGGTTAATTGGCATTTTAAAACTTTGCTTATAAAAATACTAGATTTGAGTATATGCTAGATCAACCAACGATATGTACAACCAATATATCTAACTACTTGCAATTAAATCACAATATAAACAATAAATATGAAGTGTAAATAAAAGATAAGAGATAAGAGACAGAACAATCAAACCACAACACCGAGATTTATAGTGGTTCGGCTACGAAGCTCTTCTTCGCCCTACTCTACTCCCCGAGTATCCGGCTCAATATTTCACTATGTCAACAAGCTCCCTTTAGGCGAAGAAAACCATTACACATCGTTTATCCCAAATCCCGACACTAAGTTAAATGTCGAGTCCTAATCTTAGCTAGAACCAATCTACACCTTCACTAATGTATTTTAAGGCCTAAAATACTAACCGACACAAAATCAACTATTCTGGATTTATACACTATCCGGATCTACACAACTACACAAGAATAAAACAATAGATGTTGAATCTTAGAAGAAGATAGAAAAAGATCACTAATCTATAACACTTCGTTTCTTGGCAAATACGAGTGTTCTTCCCTTGCACTTGATAGAAGAAGGAGGATGAGAAGATTGGATCACTTGAAACAATATTAATCAAGTTAGTGATCAAAGAATTTTAGGGAGAGGTAGGAGGTTTTAGAGAGAGAAAGAGATCTGAAAAATATATGCAAAGAGATCTGCCAACTGCCAGAGAATAGTGCAGTATTTATAGGAAAGGGGGAGTAACGTCCACTGTGGGCAGTGCCGGCGGTCACAGATATATCTAGGGGTCGTCCTGCCTATTTAAGGGCCGCCCCTAGGTAGACGCTCCCATTTTTATCTTTTAGTGGGGAGGGTTAAATCTGGTATGAAACCTTCTGTTTTGGGGGGAAAGCCAGATTTGAATTTTTATAATTAAATAAAATATTTCTTTAATAAATAAAAATAATTTGTATATTTTTATGTTTGTAAAAATACTTTTGTAGAAATGTAATGTTTAAGAAAAATTATTTCCTTGATCACTAATCATGTTTAATGATTTGTTTATACACACCTTAAGTGATTTACGTCGAAATAGAAGTTTACGATTAATAACATGTAAACGTTTATTTTTATCGTACACATTTTCTCATTTTGTCATCTTCAAAACGTAGAGAGGTCGAAAAATATAAATAATGTTTTTAGACATTATTTGTATTAACAATCTCCCCCTTTTTGATGATGACAAAATATAAACTCATTTTTCATAAAAATAAAATTTTCAAGTTATTAATGAGTTTTAATTCATTTCTCTCCCTTTTTGTCGAATCCAAAAAGGTTGATCTTCGAGTAGAGAAGAGAAAGAAGTCGACGATACGAAAGCTCCCCTTGATGTGTACTCCCCCTCACTTGGGGCACCAAGGGATCGAGCTATGGTAACTTGCTACAAAAACGAGTTAGAAAGACGAGTGCAATATATATGTCTAACTTGTAGCAATATCATGACAAATATATAAAGATGGACAAGCATAATAGAAGTGTAACATTTTTCAATTTCAGGTCATTTTACGACTCCTATTATTCGTCACTATTTATTTTGGTCTGATACGCGTTTACTTTTAAATTAACTTTTAAGCTAAATCGCGTAGACTAGAAATAATCATTTAACGTAAACGGTCACCAAATAAATTAAGGTTTACGTCAAACAAGTGTTATATAATTATTAAGAAGATAATTATTAACCTTGCGTATTTTATTTTTATTGGTCACGTAAAAGGCTTACGTTTCGCAATAAAATACATTTAGACACACCCCGGAAATACCTAGACTTACCTAGACTCAAGCCAATACCCACTTTTAAACCTTAAACACAAAATTTAATCAAATCTTGTGTTAATACCCCACTAGGGCCGAATATTGGAAACTAAACCAACTAGAAATCCTTAAAAATCTTGCTAAGTACATGTACATCTAAGTTTTAATTAAGGTTTGTACTTAATGTTTCCTAGTAAGCTAATACCCATTGGATAAAGACCATTTTTGCTCTCTTTTCTCTTGGATGCCGCGGCAACATGCATGTATGTACACAAACCTTAAGATTTTGCTAAATCTTGGCAAATCTTGTACAAATATTGAGTAATTAAGAGATGTACCTAGGTTGTATTAGCAAAACCATTAGAGAGTAACTAGACACCTCAAAAACCACTAACCTAGGGCCGGTTTTGGTTTGTTTAAAGAACTAGGAATTGTAACTAGTTACTTGCCTATAAATACTCATCCACACTTACCATTTAACACTCTTACAACTCACAAACACTCAAACAAGAAAAACAATACTAATCCTCTCTTGTCTCAGGTCATAAACCGTAAACAAACACCCTCACATTTACCCTTGAACCAACGAATAACACTAAGGCTTTTCATACAAGTTCACAATGAATACACGAGCTAAGGTTGGGTATTTACAAAGCTTTGAAGCTTAGGGTTTAGTTGTTGATCGTATATTACACACGTGGGTTGCCACATTGCTCGCATACACTCGAAACAAGTCACTAGGACTCATTGTAAGTCGCACACGAACCTATACACTTCATATTATAGTTATTTATTTGATATCTAGTCATGTAGGCCAAGTTATTATGTGATTAGCAAGCTTTCCTAGGCGTGAACACGCATGGTTAAACCCATGCGTGACACACGTACCTATATATGCATGTGTTCGACCTTGTGTGGTGCTAGGATACAAGGAAACGTGTATAAAGAGACTTAATAACAAGCAAGGTCTTAAACGTGTACGTTTAGATACAAATGTAAACACCAACGTGAACATTAACTCACACACACAAATATTTTATAAACCACACGTAAACTTTCAAAGAAAATGTAACGGTGTGGCTTGGGAAAGTGTATACGACGTTACTAGACTTTTGCATGTGACGAACATAACCATTTCGAGTACTAAATGAGCTTACAATGATTCCTAGTAGCTCAATAAGACCTAACGAAACCCTACAAGCAAACTTAATAAACCAATCGGACCCTATTGGGCCTAACGGCCCACGTACGACCCAAAATAGGCCCCGCAGGCCCGGCTTATGGGTCCACAGAATTATAATAAGCACTTAGAAAGTCTAAAATACTTTTTTGGCTCACATGGACCCTAAAGTATTTTTAAAAACCAAACTGAACCCTTAACGGGCTATGATAGCCCATTACCATGACCAACGAAAACCCATAAGCCACAAATAAGCTTGGACAGCTTATTTGCGAGCTTAAACAGCTTATAGGACTTATAATAACTTTAGAAAAGCTAATGGACCTTAGAGGAGTGAGTCCAAAAGCTTAAAGGGCCTTATCGAACTCTTAATGGACTCAAAAGCCCATTAACGAGCTTACTAGCTTATTGAATAAGCAATACAGTGAAAATAGATTAATTATAATCATAAGTGCCTAATGAGATAAGAAAACAAGTTAGATCATGTAGTGAAACCTTAATGGACCTGTAAAAACATTTCGGGTTAAGGTTGATGGGCTAACGAGCCCAACAAGCTCGAATAAGCTCACCCGAGCTTATTTTTCAGTCAAACAGTCACACATAAGCTTATATAAGCCAAATGAGTGCTTATGTGCTTTTGGAATCTTAAATGGACCATTCATTAGCTTAATGGACTTTTACGAGTCCAATAAGGCCCAATAAGCCAAATTAAGCTCATCCGAGCTTATTTATAAGCTGACCCAGCTTACATGGCTTATTGGAGTCCATTAAAACCAAATGCCACTTGCTAGAACTTAATTAGACTTAAAATGTGACTTTTTCAAGTTAAGGGACTAAAAGTGCGAACTTGGGGGTTAAAACTGTCAAAAGTGTTTTCTATAAATCCTAAGGGCTGTCTTGACATTTCTAAAACTTAAGGGGCTGTTTGAAACATATAAAGACTTAAAGTGTAAATTGTTGTAAAGCTAAAGGACTAAAGGTGTAATTATGGAAACCTAGGGGTTTAAAGTGTAAATGTTATATTTTCATAAACATAAGGACTGTTTTTGTAATATAGAAAACCTAAGGGTATTTCATGAACAAAGGTGATTTTAATAACCACTTAACATACCGGACGAGTTATATATTTATCGGATATTATACGAGTTAAACCACGACTTAATAAATATGAATAATTATTAATAACGTTTATACATATATTTAAACGTGTGTAATCGTATACCTTCCTAAGAGCCATCAAGCACGACAAATACATTAAACATGTGCACCACCACACAAGTGATAACAATATATATAAACTATCAATTTATTGCTGTTTATGCATTGAGTTGTTAGCCTAAACTTGTAGACTAAGATTGGTCGTATTTACTTAGGTATTTGACGGTGTGATTCATTCGCCATACTTGGATATATTTATCATTTTTAGAGGACTATTTACTAAGGTGAGTTCATAGCCTTATGTTTTACAATTATTTAAATGATTTACATCCTTGGGGTGAGAGCATGCTTTGTTTTTACAAATTGGATGCAAGTGTACATTTTATACTATGATTACGTGTTTGCCTAAGTAGCAATAACTCATTGAGCCCTTTGTCATGAACTGTCAATTACAAGATTGTGAGCGCGAATGTTATAAATAGATCTATTTGGGATTGACATCCCCATTTGGGTAAGTAGCGCTTACTGTGCCGGGTTTCCAGACAACAAACGTATACCATGTCGAATTTGGGATGTTGCGGGTTAGAACATCATTCACGGGAATTTATTGGCAATTTATTGCATTCATACATGTCGAGCTTCAGTGTCATGAGCTTAGGAAAACGTAATTACTTTTTATGATGTTTGCATCTGTTGCTTAATCATACACTTGGAAATCTTGCGGTCCTACTATTGATTTACATAAACCTATGAATTCACCAACTTTATGTTAACATTTTAAGCATGTTTTCTCAGGTCAATAAGGCACGAGGTGCTTAGATACATTGAGGGTCACTCTTTGGAAAGAGTTAGTACTCAAGATTTTGGGCGTATTACATTTTGTGAACATTTGTTATAAACCAAAATCTTTACTTATATTATCGAACAATTTAAAGCCATGAGCTTATGTAATGAACAAGTATTTTGTTAATCCAATGTATCTTTTTAAAATGACACGTTTAGTGGTCATTCTTATATCTTGTGCTATTGATCTATGAAGTAACGCCCTTGGATATTCAACATTCCGCTGCTACCCAGATTTGGGGGTGTTATAGATGACATCAAATAACATCACTTTATTATATCATTTCTGTTTTGACCAATTTTATGTAATTATTGTAAGATTTGGTACTTAATTACTTTAAAGTTGATAAATGCAGTAATTCAGGAGTGTTTTGTGAAGACAAGCTAAAAGGCACATAATTTAGAGCTAAAACAAAGACATTTAAAGATTGGTAATTTCTGACCACATACGCCATATCCAACAAAAGAGATACAACGTATCAGCACCAAGACTTCACAAGAAAGCGCGTTTGACTACTTCCCAATACGGTGTATCCCTTTGCTACCATACGCCGTATCCATGATGATAACTATTCGAAGATACAGTAATAAAAGTAAATTAGGAATGATATCACTGATTGATTGAGAACGTAGTGCGCACTCCAAGGAATCCAGCCATATACGCCGTATCGACCTAGCCAGATATGGCATATCGAGTCTATTTCAGACACTATAAATAGAAGACTCAAAAATGACTTTTTAGTGTGCAATATCATATTCTATATACCATACTCATTAAAGACGAATTTTAGAAGAGAAGATCAGCCACCAAGGTCAAGCATTGATCACGAATCCATAGAAGACATCGTGTAATTTTTACTCTCTTAATCGTTCAATTTCAATTGTTTGATTACGCTTGTATAATTACAATGGTTGTGGGCTAATACCCTCGGGTATTAGCCATCTTAATGAAAGTTTAATGTTTGGTTTGTTTTAAAATCTATTTCTTAATTAATCGTTGATTGTTTAATTATGTTTATCACCTCATACTTGTCTATGTATTTAAGTATGTGACCTATCATTCAACCGGGTCTAGTGATACCTAAAAAGTAATCTAGATACCAGGATAGCTCTCCATACTGTATTTTATATTACTACACCAATAGGATCACAAATAATGTTCTGTTTTTGTCTTTGAAATATGAGCTTAGTTGGATCGGTAGGTAACCAATATATGTTTCAGCAATCATGCTCTTAATTAACTGATAAAGATTTGAATAGTAGACTAGCAGTATATAAAACACCGTCAAACAATAAGTGGGTAAAGTCCCGTTGGGCTAGGGTTTTAACAGGATCACCACTGCTTTGATTCCCTAAGATAGATTATAATTAAACTAAAGGATGCTTTATGCAGATGCATTAATTGTGACAGGATTAATCATGTCTAGGTCTTAGGATGATGTCCCGCATATGTCTTAAGAATGATATGTCGCTTCAAGATAAGTAAATCATTGCACTAAATCAAACAAACCAACATAGAACTGGAATTAATATGGCTAATACAATTTTTTATCATTTGGCTTGTACCGCTTTTCTATCTTCTAATTTTCTTCTTTTGTGTTTATTGTTTATTGAATTGATATTTGTCACCACCAAACCTGTGCCCGTCTCTCAGGCTAAAAACCTCCTATATCATTAGACAATGTATATAGCATAGGTTTAACCAGTAAATAAAGTAATCAGACTAGTTAAAATACTGATAGAATATAGGATTAATGTTTCACTCTTAGTGTTCGACACCCTACTTACCGCAAACTCCATCTTGACCAGGTACACTACCTGTTAAAGTGTTGTTTTAGGTTTGTTGGCTAAATATAAATGTAAATCTTGATAATCAAATAATTGACCCTACACGACAGCACATCAAGTATCGATATCTTTTCCATAATAATATTTTACGGCGTAACTCCTACGGGACGTTAAGCCGTAATGCCTCGTCAGCACCAAATCTTCGTAATTAATAATTGATTACGGCATAACTCCTGCGGAATGTTACACCATAAAGTCTTCTAAGCATATAATATTACGGCGTAATCCATAATTATGCCGTAATTCTTCCATAATGCGGATTTTGATGTAAAAACCATTATTCCGCATCTTTTCCGTTCCATTGCTTATAATTACCTGAATTCACAAAATAAATGAAATAAATACCAAATTCATATAAAATTGATATAAAGCAAGGTAATAAACGTAAGATTTTGACATGAAAAAGTATTAAATACTTGATGTTATTGAAACTACTATAAGCACCAATATCAAATAAAATTGAAGCATAACGGTTATTTAGGAGGAACGTACCCATGACAACATTGGAGTTTGGGTTTGTCCCTACAGTGCCCATAGCATAAGCCCTTGCCACAACATTACCATTGCCAGTTTGATTTCCCCGATTCTTGTTTTTTAACTTCGGGCAATCCTTCTTGTAATGGTAATCCCTCTACCGTCATCTCTTGTAATGCACCCTGAACTCCGTACCAAAGTAATGGAACACCTGACACCCCTTTGATTTGCCCCTGGGGCTCTTTAGTTGTTGGTAGCAGCAGGTTGGCTTCTATAGTCTCGGGCAAGATGGCCAGTCCTCTTACAGTTGGTGCACTTGGGAGCACACTGCCCATCATGATAGTAGTTGCATTTAGGGCACAGAGGTTTGGATCCCTGTACACTTTCTTTTCCCCAGACCCAACAGTATAGGCCCTTGCTACATTATGCCTTTTGAAAGGCTGCTGTTGGTTCTAATTGTTCCTTAAAGTGTCACTAATCTTCCATTTGTTTTCAACCTGATGGTCAGCTAAACTATGGATCTTCTGATCCATCAGTTCAGTGGCAAACTCAATGGTATCCTGTATTATCTTGGGCTTAGAAGCCATCACACTTCCCTAAATCATGTCGGGAAGAGCACCGACATACTTCTCGACCTCATCTAATTCCACAAGAAACATTCTCGAACATATCATTGCCAACTCTTAGAAACGTTGGTTATAACTTAACACATCGATACCTTTGACTTTCAAATTCCAGAGTTCAATCTCAAGCTTCTTGATCTCGCCTCTTGAGCAATATTTAACTATCATCATCTTTTTCAATGTTTTCCATGGCATCCCGTATGCAACATCATGACTAATAGTCTTGACGTGGGAATTTCACTATGTCAAAGCACTGCCGAGAAGAGTGCAAGTAGCAAAATTGATCTACCACGCGACGGTGCAGTTGCTAATATGGAACACGGACTCCATCTTCTCAAACCACTAAGTTAAACTAACAACTCCTTCAGTACCCTTGAAATTAAAGGGTTGGCATTTCAAGAAGTTTTTGTAGGTGCATTCAGGAGCAGCTCGCTCTGTCCTTCTGCTACCAGTCCTTGAATCATGGCTGTCATCACCATTTCGGCTAGTTCTGTATGCTTCAATTTCTACCAATGCATCAACAACTCATTGGGCAATTAATGCCTTAATGGCGGCATTAGTCATAGGTGCGTTGGTGGTTGTTGTGGTGGTTCTTTTCTTTGACGGCATTTTCTTCAATCATAAGAAAATATAGTACACGTTAGATTTCATACAATCATAAACGCGAAATGACATATGCATAGTAAATATAATACGGTCCTAAGGAAATGCTAGCAGGAGTTACAACATGATTAGTACAGATGAGATACAAAATTAAATAAAATACGTGATAGTTTTGATTACAACATGATTAGTACAGATGAGATACAAAATTAAAATAAGGTCCTAAGGAAATGCTAGCAGGAGTTACCCATGATACTTAACATGCCTTAAAAGATAGCTAAACAATGATAAAAGATCTGTAAAACCTACTAGCTGGGAGTTACCCATAAAACTTAGCAGGCTATACAGGATAACTAACAAATGATACAATACTAATAACTACTACCAGCATCAGCTGGTCTATCTTGAGGTCCTGCCTCTACAGTGCGTACAAGCTCTCTGAACTTGTCATGCTCATGCTGAATGTGGGCCGTTAGTCTGTCCTCATCTCTAATCCTCTGCCTCGGTAGTAGATCGACATCCCTTTGTAAAGCTCTAATCTGGGCCTCCATGGCCTAGATCCTGCTCTTAGAGTGAGCCCATGCCTGTTGGGCAATAACAGCCTTACGCTCATAAAAAGAAGCCATCAAGAAAAATTATCTCCTCTCTCTAATCAATATAGAAACCTGAGCTCCCAGAAAGGCTCGGTCATCCAATGCATCCTCATAATGTACCTTGAGCTTATGAGTCTCATGTCTTTGAGTAGTAGCAAGGTCTGTAACCCTCTCAATGACCACCCTCCATGACGATCATTGCACTACTCTCAGAAGCACGAATACTAGCATCCAGAGTATCAATAAATCCATAGTCAACACTACTAGTCAATGCATGCCCAGCCTGCCTAGTCGCAGCAGCAGCCGAACTCTCCCCAACCACAAACCTGGAAGCGGGAGCAGAGAAATGGGCTCTCTTTTGAAGCAGCATATCTGCCTCAGGAATATCATCCATGTTTGTAGTAGATGGTAGCAATAGGGGTGGTGATGGTATCTCTGATGGATGGTGGGTAGATGGTGATGCAGCTCTCAACCAAATCCTAGCTACTCTATAGCCTAGTGGTGCCTCAGCAATGGTAGGGCTAGTATAGGTAGGTGGTGATGGTTGTGGTAATGGTGGTAAGGGAATCTGGGGGAGTAAGGATGATAGTAGAGTAAGTGGAGATGGTGGTGGTGATGAAGGTAGTGCAGCAACAACCGCGGTAATGAGTGCCTCAGTAGCAGCTGACCTCAGTGTTTGGGGTCGGTAGATATCCTAGCCATGTAATGTCTAGGTGATGGTACAGGTGTAGGTGCAGACTCATTGGTCTTAAATGCCTCTATATCCTTAGCTGAGGGAACATGGTCATCAATAGGTACAACAGAAGAGTCGGCCAAAGCTGGATGCTCCTCCTCCTCCTCTTCATCATCCTTAAAAGCCTCCTGCTCATCCTCCTCATCATCGTCATCATCATCATCATCGTCGAATGACTCATCATTATCATCGTCTCCTCTATCGACATGATAGTTGGCGGGATCCTCCTCGAGATTAGAGTCAGCAACATAGCTCGGTAATAGGGTTGTAGGTGAGGTATCAACAGGTAGAGGCCAATCCCAACAGCTACCTCAGTGTCAGATGGTACCAAGTACTCTGGCTACTCGCTCAGGTACATAGTCCGGAGAAAGTGGTACCTGCTCTGGCCCCTCAAGGGCAAGCACATAGTCTGGTGAAGGTGGGTGCTCAGGACCCGGCACGTAGTCTAGAGATGGTGGTGCCTTAAACTCAGCGGGATCCATCAAATGAAAACCCCATGGTGGTAAGTCCGAATAAGAAGATATAGATGTGTAAGTGACTGTGGATGAAGACATGACTCCTGTAATAATAAAATAAACTTATATAAGTATATTATATGAGACATGTATAGTAATATACGTAATATAATATAAGTACATATATAGATCATGTAAGCATCTAGTATAACCAACTAATGCAAACAAATAGTATATGTATGTACCGTAAAAACCATTTTTATGATTAAATGTTTGAAAACGGTTATAGTTCAAGCAAAACATTTGACATGGTTCTCTATAACATTGGCTTTAGATACCATTCTGTAACACACCCAAATAGGGTGGCAGAGGAATATCTGTCTGAGAGTGTTACATTATAGATCAATAGCACAATATATGAGAACGACCTCTATATGAGTCATTTAAAAATAATACATTAGATTTAATAAACTTGTTAGATACAAAAGCCCAAAGCTTAACTTGTTCATCCTTTCTCTCTCCCTCTATCTCTCTCTCTCTCTCTCTCTCTCTCTCTCTCTCTCTCTCTCTCTCTCTCTCTCTCTC
>BQNB010074200.1:0-30075 GCA_026074375.1 Tanacetum coccineum | reverse complement strand
GCCCAAAAGCTAAATCGAATAATAGCCCAAACTAAATTCTACAACCCAACGCAAATCCAATAGTGATTTCTACAAATTAAACGTAGCCAATTTTTTTGAATTAAAGAGCCAGTTTCCACTAAATAAGCCACAGAAGTCATAAGCTCTCCTAAGCTTAGGCCATTACGATACTGATGTAAAGCACAAATGATATAACAAAACAACTTATTAAGTACAAGAGTCTACTAAAACTTAAGCTTATTTAACCCGAGATTTAGATTTATTAATGTATAACGACTATCAAATAAGCTAAGAAACTACTTTAGGAAACAAAACATTTTTTTTAGCTAAAATGAAATAAGCACTACTAGATTTAAACTAGAAACCATTCTCGAATAAGCTATTTTTGAAAACAAACTTAATAAGTAAACTCTTATTAACATGAAACTTAATGAGAACTAAATGAGATCTAAGTTACAATCGAGCAATAAGACAACATGAATTTGAAATAGCATCAGATAAATCAACTAGCCATAGAAAATAGAAAATGAAAAAATTAAAAAAAAACTTATCCACTAAATCTCAACCTAATAGATTTGAAGAGAAAGAGCTTTTAGTAAACTAAAGAAGCTTAAAATGCGAAATAAACTAGATCTAAGCCTATAGAAACTTGTTACAAACGACACTTTTTCAAAAATGTATTAGATTTAATCGCATAAGCTTTTAAAAACTTATAGAGTTAAATCTTATAATTTTTTTAGAAGTTTCGGAATGAATAAGGTAAAATAAGTTAAAGATGAAAGTTTATTTGAGATTAAGCTTTAAGAGAAAAAAAATAACAAGCTAAAAGTTCCTTCATTAATAAACCACAAGACTTATTACATAATCCCTATAAGCTGAAAAGACAGCTTTTACAATAAGCTCTAAATGAAAATAAGGTACCTCTAAAAATTAATAAGCTAAAAACATTGAAAGGAAAATTTTCTAAAACTAAAAAGCTCCTTTCTAAAGTGAGGAGAACGAGTTTTATATATCAAAGTGAGGGGGGCGAAAATGTAAATTCCCAATGATTGTCACCATCATTTAACCAATGATTGGCTAGTATTTTGTGACCTCGGATAGGCAGAAGAAAATATTTTTGTATACTCGGAGGCTATGAAGAAATTAGTGATATCCAGACGTTAAAAATGTGGACCACGTGGCCCTTAGTTGCTTTTATTACGATCGTCAAGGAGTTCGACCCTCATCCGTATGATTGATTTTTTGTGTAAGTTGCTAATTTCGCCATTTGAGATATACGTATTTTGACAGTACCAAAAGACGGCTGTACTGACTTATCTGAATTTATTCTTATTAGCCTATCTTAGTGGTGAATTTATGCGTAGTGACCTATTAATATTTAGAATTTTGAGGAGGTGATGGTCAGGAATAGGTTGAAGCTGGAAATCACCCTTCAATGTGATTTCTTTTATTATTTCTTGTTTTATTTTTGGGACTTCTCTTCATAATGAGGCTCTAGATAATATGAGCTGGCCCGACACGTATAAGTTAGGTACGGGCTGGCCGCATATTAAAATTAGAGGGCAACGCTTGACGTATTGTTTTCTAAGCGCTATTTATGATTCGTGCTATGGTTTTGTCTTTTTTTTGTCACTTTTCTTGTTATCCGTACCTGCACATAACACAAACAAGACAAAAACGCAAGTCATTATTTGCCATTTTACATACACAAACACAAAAACAAGCATATATTTGCCATTTTAATTATGTTTTTGGTCTTTTGGGTTCATTTTCAAGGTAAAAGATATGTATAAAATAGTAAATACCAGAGATTCACTTGGAGATGATGATGAGGTGTAGTATGTACTCTTGCTAGAAATGGATTTCTATGGAGCTTGTGGTGATGAAAGGGATTTCTTTCTAAGGGGTAGTGATAGAGTTTTCTCATTTTGGTGTTCCTCACTTGAGGAGGTGAGATTGACAAAGTTTGAATGCTTGACACTCATTCTTGCAGTTTTTCTCTTGAAGTTTGGTGAACTTGTTTTGGAAGAGCTAATCATGGTGATGAGCTAGTGAGGTTTGTATGTGAGAAATGTAAGAAATGTGAAGAAAATGGTATTTGAGGGTGATGATTATATGGTGAAAGTGGTGAAGTGTTTTGTATAATGGTTCTTAGATTATATGGAAAACATGTTTTATCCTAAGGTTTAAAATTCCACATAGTATCATATAGCATGATTATAAGATAAAGTAGAAAAAGTTAAAAATAAAGAAAATTTGAGTTTTGACGCATGGCCTGGTGATGCACGGTTCTATCTAAACCACAGACGGATCTATTGTATGGTGGATTCGTGGATCCGTGATAACCAAAAATGTTACCAGAACTGCATTTTTGCAGCCAAAATTCTAACAAACTAGCATGAAAGCATAACGATTCATAACATAGTCATAATTAGTTCAGTACACATAAACCAACATAGGATTCCATAAAGTTAACACACATGCATCAATCATTTTTTATTCTTTAAATACTTGGTGGTGGTGCCAAAGTAACGTTCAAGCATTTAAACATTCCTCTCTTTTCTCTTTGGGCATCGGTTAGGTCCTCATTGTCAGAAAGTTCCTTATAAAATTGTAAAAATAACGGTGCTTCATTTTCATCGGACGATGAATATGAAGAGGAGGAGGCCGAGGGAGAAGCTACTCTCTTTCCTTTTTCCTTAATAGGATTCCTTGAAATGTCTAAAGGATTCATGATACATTCATGGAACGCGAACCTATTATGTGGGATAATAGCTTGAGGGTTTGTTTGAAGGATGTGATTGTAAAGACGAGTCAAGAGCATAGCAAATGGCATGGGACCATTGCCTTTATTTTTGACTTCTTCCATTCGATAAAGAATCATCGAAGTGAAGTTAAACTTTCTTTTGATGGTTAAGTAGTAAATCATGTATGCGGTGCATGCGTTTACATGATCTCTATTGCCAAAGGTGCAAAAGAAATTTTCCTTAAAGAATAGTTACCATCCTCTTAGCTCGGGACGAATATCATCTATATGGAGTTTGTCAAGGGTCTCTTTGAAGTTGAATTTGAGTGGTTCTAGGAATGGTGAAGTTCTTTTTGACGAGGTCATGCTTAGGGCCAAAGAAACGACTATTCGGATGATCATCAAGAGAGTCTAATGACCATTTACTTGTGTAAAAGGTTTCTAGAGCTTTTGGAGTTTGGAAGATTTGAGAGAGTTGAGATGTATCTAACTCGAATGTGAATTGACCAAGCTTGAATTAAATGTAAGGATTATTTTCCTCATATCTTTTGACTTCAAGACTATGATAGAATTGAGTTATGAATCGAGGAAAAATGGGTTCATCAAGAGTGAGAAAGGACTTGAGACCTACGGCTTGAAAAGTTAGAAACAATTTGTTTGCTTCGATGAAAGATGGAGTAACGAATCTTCCTTCATGGAAGAGACGACTTTCAAGACCGCGGTAGAATTCTCTAACTTCTTCATCAATTGCTTTTGAGCGATGAATTCTAGGTAGATAAGCTTTAGTGCGTTGGTAATCCTTGTGGTTTAGTTGTGGCATGATTTCACCTATAGATCAAATTAAAAAGATTTATTATATTAAACAAAAAATAATGTAGATGTTTCAATGTGTGTGACTATATAGATGAAATGTGGATGTGTAGTTTGCTTGATTGGAACAAAAGAAAATTTGTTATAATACTAGTAATAAACAAACCTTAACGCACAACCTATGTTTGATATTGCTCTAGTTGAATGAACCGAAAAATGCATATGAATTATGCACTTCATATTAACATTCTTAAGACACAATGCATGATAAAAACATTTTTGCGTTGTATTAACATTGTAGTTAAACAACACTTATTTTGAAAAACAAATTCCTAGACGTGAGGTTTTTATTCAAAAATCACAATATTTGGGGTTTTTTGTCATAAATTAATTTTTACTAATCCATCTCAATCATGTAATCTTGTGTACTACATGAATTATAATAGTTATAGTTTACTATATCTTAGTCTAATTGTGCAAAAAAATTGTAAGAAAAAACAAATCCCAAAAATGTTTGGCTTGTGTCATAAATCAAAACCCTAGTCTCAAAATTAAAAGAAAATAAGATGAAATCACTTACAATTGTTGATTATAGTTGATGATTTGTTAATGATCTTTGTGTTTAATTGCTCTAATTTCTGATTTTTGTAGTTTTTGTTTAAGGATTTTAGGAGTTTGTTTTGTTAGTGTGTGTTTGGATAATGAGTTTTGTGGTCCCAATTAGTTTAAACCTAGTAAGTACCAGCATTTTCTGACACACAGATCTACCTAAGAAGGGACGGATCTCCTAATGGGTGGATCCGTGGATCCGTAACACTCTTGAAAATAGACAAAGTTGGTTTTTAACTAAACTGGGATATGGTGTTATGTTTCTGGCAATTGGAGTGTGATATATATATTATTAGGGGTGTGTGATTCAATTTTCGTAGTCGACGTCCAAGTTTTGAGTGAATTGTGCAACTTGTCGTGAATTTCCTGATGGAATTTCAACGTAGTCGATCCTACTAGGAGTGTGTTAAATTTTAGCATATTATTGTGACCATTGCTAATAATCACAAGCTATTATGAACATTAGACTCAAAAACATCGTACACACAAGTGGTGAATTGTAATTCGATGATTGTTCTGTTCGTTCTTCATCGATTTTGTTTTCCATATATTCATGTATTTTTAGACCATAATTGTAGATTTGAATATATCTATGGTTATTTTATTGATTTTTTTTATATAGTAAAATTATCATCTCGATTATGTTCGTATTGATCGAAAGTTTGTAATTAGTACATGTATTTAAGACTTGATATCTTTTGAATAATGATTAATTACTTCATTAGATCTCGGCTTACGATTATTATTCGGGAGGATTGAGGTTCTCTATCATGATGAGTTCCATCATTCCTAATCCAAATCTTAAATAATTAAATACTTCACGTTTTGAGGGTTTAGTTAATATGTCGGCTATTGATGCGTATTTTCTTTCAAAATATTTTTTATTAAGTTTTAAATTTATAAAACTCGATCTACCTATAACGACGCTACAAACGGGCTGGAGAACCCGAATCGTGGGTAGTTTTTAGAATGGTAAATCCCTTGTGGTCTCGTCCAAGAGCTAAGTTGTAATTAGTTTTAATTTGAAATGTCACGTTTTGAAAATAGTTTTTGAATTGATTTGAAATAAATAAATAATAATAAAATCAATAACGGAAAGTAAAAGGATATGAGATATCAAGAGAGAAAACGTGCTAACCTAGTTACTTCATTACTATTGTTATGAAGACAATTTCTTGTGCAATGTCAAACTATGGTTTCATTACTGGTTTCTATGGTCGATAGACTTGAATGTGCATATACAAGGTTTTTCCTTTATACTCATCTGTAATCCGACAATCAATCCCGAATATCTAGGGAGGTAGGCTATCTAGGTTGCAGTGATTAAATCCTAACTATTCTAAAACATTTCATATAACCTATAAAAATTATTACCCCTCTGAAAGAGTTCCTCGTGCTTTTTATGTATTAAAGTGTTATTAGAGTGCGATGAACCGGTCAGTTTCTACACCAAGGTAGAGTTAGTGATCCTCCCTAGTTACCCATTGGATCCCATCATGACAACTGTAATCTATTAATGGGCAAGTAGGTCCAAAACACCCGTACTACCAAAATCAAGGGGTTACACGATATAACAAGAAATATCTATTGAAACTATAATTTAACACGAAACAATCATTAACAAAAAGTAAATTCTAACTAGGCCTGCACTTTAGTGCTAGAGCGCTCATGGTAACGGAAACACAGTAAGAGATAGAAGAAATCATATATTGAAAACTCATAATTCTTACAGGATTCGTATTTTGAACGATTAAATACAAAAAGTAAGTAAAGTGTGTTCTCCCTTGGACTCCAAGTGGAATTCTTTGAAGGTTGGAAGCCTTTGTCGCCTGTCCAATTAGCTGTGGAGGAAGTGATCTCGAAATAGCTTAAATGAGGCCTCTATTTATAGATATCGTACATGTTACGGCGTAACCAATAAAGGTGGTAAGCCCCCGTAACACTTACACGATTTCATAATCTTATGCAGCTGTTACGGCGTAACCCCTGTTATGTGGTGTTATGACCGATAACTTTCATAAAAATCTTCTATATGTATGTGATCTTCATTCTATATTTGTGGATCTTCATGGTTACTGTGTAACTGGATAAGATGTTACGCCATAACTATAACTTTGACGAGATTTCCTTCCAAATATAGGGTTACGGTGTAACTGGATATAGTGTTACGCCGTAAAGTCTTCCTTGATCTTCGTACTTTCTTAATTTATGTTACGGCGTAACCATTTTTGGTGTTATGCCGTAACATTCTTCAGAATTTACACTTTAAGTCATTTTCCCTTGTTTCTTGTCATTTTCTGATTTCACTTAAAAACTACAAAATAACAGAAATATTTCTTCATCTTTAAGTGTTATAGTAAAAACATTTGCAGGTATTTTAGGGGGTATATTTTGCACACCAATAAGTATTAATATATTTGATGTTATCAGCTATGTTATCTTGGATTGCAGCTTTCTCGTATATTTGACGTTGTTGCGAAGAAATAGATGAGTATTTCTACAGTTTAGTTCTGATGTTGTACTTCTCGGGTTTCTACTTTAAGTACGATTACGCCCTTTATTGTCGCACGTTATCAGAACATCGTCGATGGCATATGTCGTAGTCGATGAGAGCTTGTTTCATACATAGTGCTTGTTGGAAACGCCCTTTTCGTTGTGATACGTTTCACCGACTTTCGGTCGTGGAGATAGCAAGGGGCCATTTGTTTCTTAGTGAACCAAGATGTTAAGGCAACATCACATGAACGTATACAAACGACACTTAGTTGCTTTTACGTATCAATGAGTCTCCACATCTGGTCGGAGTTGGCATAAACTATATTTCCCAATTATGGTCCTTTTGGATACCATAATCCTAAGTGGTTAGTTCCCTTAATATACCTAAATATACGCTTAACATCTTCTAAGTGGGTAGTCTTATGATTTTCTTAGAAACAAGCACATAAGCAAACACTAAACATAATAATCGGGCCTATTGTGGTTAAATAAAGTAAAAACTACCAATTATACCTTTATTTTAGTTGATATCCACGGAAGTTTTGGCTTCATCGTTCTTAGTGGAGCTTGCTCTCCGTCGGACATCGGTCGTCTTGTTTGTTTGGAGTCTTCCAACACTCAATTCTTTAACATCTCCTTGATGTACTTGGATTGATTAAAAAATATCTCGTCTTCCATTTATTTAATTTGAAGACCCAAGAAGAAGTTCAAATCCCTCATCATATTCATTTTAAATTCATCGTGCATGATTTTTGCAAAATCAATACACAAGTTTTGACACGTGGATCCAAATATAATGTCGTCGACGTATATTTAAACAATGATAAGATGTGATTTAAATTTCTTTGTGAAAAGAGTATTATCAACCATTCCCATGGAATACTCATGTTTTAGTAAAAATGTTTTTTGTCTATCATACCAAGCCTTAGGAGCTTGCTTAAGACCCTTACAAAGACTTTTGAGTTTATACACATTAATTAGGTTTTTCAAAATCAATAAAACCCAGAGGTTGAGCAACGTAAACCTCTTCGTTTATAAAACCATTTAGAAAAGCATTTTTTACGTCCATTTGGTATAAGTTGAAATCATTTGCACAAGAAATAGCAAGAAGTATTCTAATAGACTCTAACCTAGCTACCGGAGCGTATGTTTCATCATAATCTATACCTTCTTATTGATTATATCCTTGTGCCACTAATCTAGCTTTATTCCTAGATACTATACCGTTTTCGTCTAATTTATTTCTAAAGACCCATTTTGTTCCTATGACAATTTGACTCATGGGTAGAGGGACTAAATCCCAAACATCATTAGCTACAAATTGATTTAATTCTTCTTGCATAGCTATAACCCAACTTTCATCTCCTAATGCTTCATTAACATTTTTGAGTTCTATGGTAAAAATAAAACAAAATAAATTACTATGATTTTAGGCTTGTGATCTTAATGTCCTTTGATTAAGATTACCTATGACTTGTTCTAATGGATGATTCTTGGAATCCTTTATGTTAATGACTTCGTCAACTTCTATCGACTCATCTTCTTTATTACTATTGTTTACTACTTTAGTATTATTTTCTATAGCTTCTTCTTCACCAACATCATCATCAACCAATGGTAATAATTTGGTAGGAGGAGGACTTTCATTGAATGTCACGCTAGTTGATTCTTTGACTTTCATTGTATGTTTATTTAAAACTACATATTGCTTTTTCTATTTGAGGGAATATCCTTGAAAAAACACATTCGTATGACTTTAGTTCAAACTTGTTAGATTGTCTTTCAGTATTTAAGATGAAACACTTTGCTTTCTAAATACCTTAAATTATTCTAAAGAGGGTTTCCTACCTCTAAATATTTCATAAAGGGTTTTTCCTAGTATTGGTCGAATTAAGTTTCTATTAAGAATGTAAGTTGAAGTATCAACGGCATTACACCAAAATTTTTGTGGAATAGATTGTTCATTTAACATAGTACTAGACATCTCTTGTAGAGTTCTATTCTTTCTTTCTACTACTCCATTTGATTGTGGAGTACGTGGAGCTGAGAAATTATAAGTAATGCCTTGTGCATCACAATAAGCTCCGAATTGTACTTCATTGTCAAATTCCTGACCATGATCCGTTCTAATAGCTACTATAGAACTTCCTAGTTGATTTTGAATTTTCCTACTTAATATTTTAAATTTCTTAAATGCTTCATTTTTAGTTTTTTAGAAACTTAGTCCATGTATATCTAGAATAATCATCTACTACTACCAAAGTGTATAAATTACCTCTATAGCTTTTAATTTTCGAGTAAAACTATTCATCCCCCCCCCGCCTTTAGTTTCTTCAATTGTATCAGGAGCAGAGGGTCACTCAAGATTTTAAAATATATTGTATTTTAAAGCTTTGGATGGTCTATGAATTCCCAACAAAAGATCTAGAAAGAAATCTATGCAAAAGACCTCACTCTTTGAAAGTAGATTGTTTTATTTATTGGAAAAATAGTCGAGACATATGTTAAATCAAAAGATCTAGATCTTTGACATGTTATTACCAATGGTTATTTTCAACCTATTGTATAAAATCCGAAAACTAAATTAGATGAGGTTATCCCTTTTGAAAAACAAACCAATGATCTCAAAAAAAGACTTACGAAAAATAATGAAGCAAAAATGGTTATTTACAATGTTTTGCCAAGAAAAGAATATGAAAGAATTTTTAGGTGTAACATGGCAAAAAGAATTTGCGAGAACTTTGTGTATCCACCCATCAAGGTAATGCCAAGTCAAAGATAATTAAGAGATCCGACTTTTGGTTTAACATATATGAACAATTAGTCATTCGAAGACGGAATCTATAGATAGTGCTTTTGTAGATTTAATACAATTATTCTAGTCTTAAGCTCCTTGAAGAAGGTTATTTAGTAAGAAACTGTCAACCCCTAAACGGGCCCTAGACGGGAGAATACGTGTCCCGGAGGCGTGACGTTCCATGGATATCTCAAGTACAAAGCATAGTGAAAGAACCTCTAAGGGTTACGTTTTAAAATAAAACCATTGCATAAATTTAAAATGAAATAAATAAGTTTACATCAATCAACTTTAAAAGATTCAAAAGTTAAAATGCGGAAGCTTTAGTAAGTTCAACAACGATATTTAAGATAACATAGATGAAATCTAAAAACTGGTTCGGGCAATTAGACTTCATATAGATCAAGCAACATATTTCAAGCTAAGCACCTGAGAAAAACATGCTTAAAACGGTCAACAATAAGTTGAGTGAATTCATAGGTTTAATTTGATGTAACAGTGGACCACAAGATTTTACAGGGCATGTGACAGTTATAACAAATACAATTAACATAAAGATATTTTATGTTGCACTAAGTCATGACACCGATGTAATTCTGCAGATATAGCTTTCAATATAGCTATAGGTTGCATTTGCCTAGAGGGAAATCGACCGTAGATTTCTATCCGATATTCGACATGACATATATCCGTTTAAACGGGGCAAACTATTCCGTGGGTTGTTAAGTGCGACTTACACAGGATAGGGTAAATTAGTCCCATTAGATCAATTTATTCACTCGTTGCTCCCTAAAAACCTGGTCTCCGGTCAAGAGCAAGAGATTAAACAGTTCATGATAGTTTTGGGCAATAGGAGGTCTGCGCTCTTAGGCTAACGTACAAAGGTAAAATTCTCATGTAAGTACTTGTGTTACGATTATAAAAAAAGAATGTTTCTCACCCCAATGTTATTAAAACATTTATTCAAAAGATGTAAAAAGTCGGGGATAATGACTCACCTTATGCGAGTGTGGATCAAAAGGATTCAATCAAGCAAAAACCTCATCTTACGGTCTGGCGACAAACTAGAAATATAGTGGTCGTTTTAGAATAATGTACAACGAATAACGCTTAACGCAAGAGTTGATCATCCGAGCATGAGTAGACATGGCGTATCCTTTTCAAAACGTACTTTCGAAAGTTATAGGTTTTGACAAGTCTCGACATTTTGACACATCTTTGAAAATATCTGGTTATGCTAAGGCCAGGGGGGGACCAAAATGGTCTCCATATTTTTAGGATCATAGTGCTCATATTTGGATTTAATTTCTAAGGCTTTGCGTGCACATGCATAGGTATAGGTCAAAACACGTATCACGTAAATAACAAAACGAGTAACGATAACACGGAAAAATATGAAATTTTAAATGTTGCTCCAAAACATGAAAACGTGGCTATGCAAATATATACTACATCGTTTGGTGTTCGCTCGGCTCCGGTGACGATTACTCAGATTATAACGATAAACAACTTCCCGGTTTTAAACGTAACTGTTTAATAATTTCAAATTACAAACAGAAACGACTAATATTACTGAACGGAAATTCTAGGGTTTCACATTTATTTCCCCGTTAAAAGAAGCTTTGTCCTCAAAGCGTAGGATTTGCAAACCTATGCGCGGTGCAGAGTGTAAAAAGTGTGGGTATTTCTTTTTGCATTGGTCTTCTCGTTCCCAGGTGGAAGTCAGGACCCCTCATATAAGTTTCCAACATACTTTGACTATTAGGGAATACGACTCTGCTTCAGGACGCTGGAACTCTAGGTCATGATCTGGCAGGTTCTTCGATGAAGTGCAAATTTGTCTGTCATCTTGGATTTCATCCAGTGGTTATAGCAAGAGATCACAGTAAGCATTTCTTTCTTATTTCGAGACGTGAAATGTACTATGAAATCTATTCAATTTCTCTGGGAGTTCAAGACGATAGGCAATGGTTCCTACTTTAGCAATGATCTTAAAAGGTCCAATATAACGAGGGTTCAACTTTCCCCGTTTGCTAAAACGTATCACTCCTTTCCAACTCCTACTTGAAACTCAAGAGGTTTCATCTTACGTCGGCATAACTCTTTTGACGATCACGGGCGGCTTGGATAGGATATTGATTGTGAAAGATCTTCTACGGTTCGTCTCGTGGAATGGGCTTTGGGCCAGTGAGCTGACTTCTCTAACTTCAGCCTAGTTGATAGGTGATCGTCACTTGCGCCAAATGCAAACGCCTAAACGGAGCAAGACTTTATTGCTGGTATATGGTAATGTTGTTATATGAAAATTCTCCAATTGGTTAAGTGTCTATTCCTAATCTTTTTCCAATAGTCGTGTACACATGCACGTTACATGTCCTCTTTTGTTTGAATGGTCCTCTAATCTTGGTCCATCGGTCTCTGGATGGTAAGTTGCACTCATATCCAATCGAGTACCTAATGCTTTATTAAGGGACTTCTAAAAATGTGACGTAAATTCCCATCACGATCAGAGATGATCGAAACTAGCACTCATGCTTTGAGACTACTTCCTTCAAGTATTGTCTCGTCAACTTCTCTAACATGTCATCTTCTCGCATAGGCAAGAAATGAGCAGACTTAGTGAGACGATCAACGATTCCCAAATAGGTGTCTTGGGACCGACTGCAGTCTTTGGCTACTTAGTCACAAAGTCCATCGTTATATTCTCCCATTTTCATTGTGGGATCTCTGGTTGAACCAACAAACCCGATGGTTTCTGATATTCTATCTTAACTTTGGCACATGTTAAACACTTGCTGACATAAGTGGTAATTTCTGCTCTCATGTTGGGCCACCAATACAGCCTCCTAAGGTGCTGGTATCATTTATTCCGATCCAGATAGATGGGAATAATTTGACTTATGAGACACATGCATAATCAAAGCTCTCAAGAAACAAAGAACACGGAACCCAACTTTGATTGTTCAAACACAACGTTCCATCAGCGCGAGGTTCTAGCTTGTTAATCATGCCATGCATATATTCGACGATGAAGTTCTCCTTCCTTTTTGGCTTCGATATTAGCACTCAAAATCTGCTTAGGAAGGTTTAACCCTATAGTCATAACTAAGGCTCGAACTCGTAGCGGCTTGTTTCTCTCCTTTTGGCTCAGGGCATTCAGCCATTCACGTTGCCTTCCCCTAGGGGTGATATCGCAAAATCTCACAGTCATAGTCACTCAACAACTCTAACCAACTTCGTTGTCTGATATTCAGCTCCTTCTAATCGAGAATGTGTTGTAAACTCTTGTGATCAGTGAACACAACGCACTTTGTACCATACAGATAGTGTCTCTACATCTTCAAGGTAAACACTACTTTACCAAGCTCTAGGTCGTGTGTGTTATAGTTCTTCTCGTGAACCTTGACGTTAGCGGGATGCGTAGGCTAGACCGTCTCCCTCTGACATCAAAAACGAGCGCACACCGTTTTTATGCGAGGCATCGAAAATATACACGGAAGTTCTCACTTCCCTCCGGTAAGGCCATATTCAACGCAACTACATAATTTTCTGCTTACAACATACTGAAATGTCAGCCTCTGCCTTTTTCCCTAATCAAACTTCACAACTTTTTATGTGTCACAATTGCGTCATAAGGTCTAGCGTTTTGAAAAACCTTTGATAAATAATATCGGTAGTATACCAGCCAAACCTAAAAATTAACGGATCTCGATTGGTGTCTTGGGTGATGCCCAATCCTTGATTGACTCGATCTTAGCGGGATCAACGTGAATGCCGTCACTATCAATCACGTGACCAAAAAATTATACCTTCGACAGCCAAAACTCACACTTTGAAAATTTGGCATACAATTCTTCCTCCTTCAATAACTTCAAAATGAAACTTAAGGTGTCCTTTGTGCCTTCCACTTTGCTGCTTGGGTAGATCAAAATATCATCGCATGATATCTAATCACGAATCTATCCAAGATACGGTATTACCACACCTGATTCATCAAATCACTTGAAATACTTGTCCGGTCGCGTTAGTCATGCAATCAGCATTACTTGGAACTCGTAGTGTCTATAGCGAGTCCTAAATGCTGTCTTTGGAATGTCTTCCTCACGAACTTTGAGTTGGTGATAACCAGATCTCAGGTCGATCTTCGAGTAGACTCTGATCTTAGTGTTGATCAAACAGTCGTTGTCCTCGAAAGTGGGATCAGTTCTTCACAGTAAGTTTGTTTAGTTTACGGTAGTCGATACACATCCGAAAGAACCATCTTTTCTTCTTGACAAACAAACACGTGGGAACTAGGTCTTATGATCCTCTGTAGATGTCTTGCAATTGAGGGGGACAATCTCTTTTGCATTTTCGGCTGGTGCTCTATCGATACGGGGCTCAGTGCTACAGTGCCAGCACCGGGGGACCTAAGTCAATTTAAAATTCAACCTGTTGAGCAGGTGGTATAGTTCTAGGCAAATTTTTGTGGAAAGACCTCAAAAATTCCCGTACGTTGCCCACGTCCTCAAGTCGATTCTCCTCTGGACTTATCCTCAGCTTCTTGATGTATCTGCACTAGGGAGACTTGTACATTCCTTTTTTTAAATATAATTATGGGTCCACGTACTCGATATGATTGTCCAGTTACTTACGTCCGTCGCACATTATCACCTTCGGTTATCAATACCTCATCTCCATAAGGAATACAAACGACCTTCTCGTCACAAATGATCAAGCGTGGTTCTTCGCCAAAACATATCCTATACCGATTGATGATGTCGAAATACCTAGTTCTTACGGGCATTAGATCTATGGATCGATCGGATGACCTAATCATCCTATACGTTGCAACCTCTAAGAAAAACATTTATTTATGAATTCTCCATCGGCAAGTTTTCCGATATAAATGGAGTCTAAGTGGATGGTGTGTGCAAATCATCAAAGCAAAACGCACTAAAGGTAGGACGACACAAAATTTTATCGACGCACGAATAGAATATCACGGAAGCATACAATTATTTGAGAAGAAATACGTTTCCGTGACACATTGGAATCAGGGTTTGTTCCTCCTCCACCAATGGCGTAAGCCCTTGCTGTAGCTTCATTACCTCCAGTCTGGTTTCCAGTCTTGTTTCCAACTCGGTTCCCATGGTTCTGGTTTCTCAACTTTGGACATTCTCTCTTCACATGTCCCGGTCTCCTACACTCATAGCAAATAACACTTGATGTTCTAAGTGGGGCTTTTGCATGTTTGAACAAACAGTTGACCGATTGCAATCTTCCTCTGGTGACCACATATCTTTCAATTATTGCATCATTCACATGTACATGGCCCGAATACATTGGTAGTATATGCACTTGTTGAAGAAGTATGTGCGTTCCAGCATTACCCTTTTCCTCTCAATTGTTCCCAGCATGTAGGCTCTAGCACATATTCTGCCTACTTGCATTTTGCCTTTAAATGGTGGTTGGTTGTCATATGGTTATATCTTGGGTTACTTTTCCTTCCTTCTCCTTATTATCTGCAATCCTTGCAAATAAACCCTGGAGCTTTCTTGTCCACAATTGGTTCGCTATACGAGATGGCATCTTGGAGTCTAGCTGGATTCGCAGCAATTACATTTCCATGAATGTTGTCCAGTAATCCTCCAATAAACCTCTCTACTCTGTTCTCTTCACCGGGGACCATTCTAGTACACAATAAAATCAACTCCTGAAACCTTTGAGTGTAAGCAGTCAAGTAGTTTCCTTTCATGGTCAGATTCCATAATTCAGTCTCCATCTTCTGAATCTCGTTCCTTGGACAATACACCTTAGTCATCACTTTATAAGTCAAGCCTATTTCATGGGCATATGCAGCCATCAACAACTAATTACTTCTCTTATGATAGTCTCCACCAAGTCCTATGCACTATCCTGTAGTGTGCTGTAGCATATTGTACATTGTACTTCGATGGACAACTAATGTTTATTTAACACATTCTCCATTTTCTCAAACAGCGGGTCAATCCGAAACAGCCTTCGGTTCTAAGAAATTATTGTGGCTTACATTTCTAGAATGTCTTGGAATGTGCAACTCTCGAGACACTGGAATAAAACCTCCATAGTTCATGCCATTTTCAAATTTCTTTTCCATTTCCATTTTCTCCATTCCCTCCATTTCCATTTCCCTCGTTACCTCCATTCCCATTTCCTCCGTTACCTCTATTTCCATTTCCTCTGTTACCTCCATTACCATTTCCTCCGTTACCTCCATTTCCATTTCCCCTGTTACCTTCATTTCCATTTCCTCTATTCCCACCTTTTTGTTTATCCTCATTCTCATTCAGGGGTTCAAGGTTCATTGCGGCTTTTACGAGCCTCCATCTCTTCATTCTACTCGGCGAGTAACCAATTCTCTTCATCATCCTTATGGGTCATGGACGCTCCAGATCGGTTGTTAGGCATCTTCTTACAAACATAACAACGTAACACTCGATGAGATTTCTAGGTGATGCGAGATCACTAACGGTGTTAAATAAAATTTACGGTTAATTCACATAGAAAATACATGATCGAAATATATTCATGGAAACCCCATAATGCATGACGCAAAAAGCATAAGTAATCAAATCATGAATCATATCATAGTAAATACCAATTTTATATCATCGAAACTTAGTGATTACATCACATTGGTTCTAAATATAGAAAATACGAGTTCTAACACTACGGTCATCAATAAAACGTACTGCTCAATCACTGCAAACCACTATTGACATGTCTAAGGTTGGATAAGCCCTTGACGCTTCCTAGCTCAATCATTAAAATCTTCCAACTCTCACTCGGTCATAAAATCAAAACCGTCGTATCTGCCTCAGCTCTCTCTACATACGTGCCATCCCGCGCTAGAGTCGGTCAACTCTCTGAATCTCAACACTCGCGGTGTCTTTGAGCCTTCTGTTATCCCTCTCCAACTCAGCATTCATCTTAATCAAGAAGACAGTGATGCCGACTCAAACCCCAAAATCCTATATCCCTGCTCCCTCGTACCTCTCTATTACAAGTTATACGATGGACTGGGATTGCCTCTGTGTGATAATGGAACCTCTTATACCAAAATCTCATAATTGTCTCATACATACTCCCTGCTGCTTCATCCTGAGCAGGCTCATAGATAACCTCTGGTACCATAGGAGGTGTATCTCCATCGTCACTAACTACAATTGGGTCTCTCGTACCCGTCTCAACATCATCCCGAGCAACGGTCACAGTCCCAACCCTAACATTAACCCCACTAGCTTTGATAATATCGGCAAAATCAAAACACGCCTGATAACTTGCCTCAAGGGTCAATATCCCTTCCCAGCACTCTATATAACATACATCATCCACTTATATCAATCCTCCTCTTGACTAGTACTTCCCAGAACTCTCATCCTCAAGTCAACTCCCAAACCCAACTCTCTAGGTACGTATGCTCAAATACTCATCCTCTAAAATCCGTCGCTGACTCAGGATCCTAATCAATCTTATGGTGATGGTATCAAATCAGCACGGACAGGTGTAAGCTAAGGCTTATAGGGTAGGTAATGGTGGGTACAGATGTCATAGCGGATCTACGTCTCTTGCGAGATGGCCTCACAAAAGTACTTGGTAAATCAGGAGAAGAATGATCCGATAATGAGTGTCTCGAAGAAGAATCAGATGACTTCGAATGAAAATCTGATGTGCCTCTGATGATGAATCTGAAGAAGAGTATGATGATCGAAGAATGTCTCTACAACAAGTTGCTGAACAGGTAATGGTCCAACCTTCTTCCTCGCGGTCATTATGTGTACCGGCCCATTAAGATGGTAGCGGTACGGTCGACCATGGGGAATAGGCTATCCAGGTGCTAGAATCATAACTCGACGACTGTGGTTATGACAGGTATGTTCTTCTGGGTAAAGAGGTAATCTCAGTGAAAGGTGTACCATGGGTAGGTGATGGTGGTGTATCTGGTGTATCACTGTCTGTGGTGTCGTCAGTCGATGATAAAAATGGTGAGATAGCTGGTAATGGTGGTATATGGTCTGATGATGGATCCTCAGATGGATAGACTCTGAATCAGATGTAGGTGAGTAATCAGGAAGATGCTTGGTGTATATTGGGGTGGTGGTATAGTAGGTGCTATGATAGGTGTCTTTATTGGGTATTCTGTTGTGTCTGATGGTAGTGGGTGGAGTATTCACGGGTTTTGTGGTGTCGGGAATAGTGGTTTCCGAACAGTTCACTTTGTCTTGCTAGGTTTGGCCTCGATGTACTTTCCTCTGATGAGTGGAGAGAACTGAGATAACTGAACTGCCGATGACTGCACAAGCAAAGTTTATATAAATCATCTTTATATCAACCATGCATGATGCAACATATGATCGGGTGAATGGGTAACTGGATGCATGCAAAATAAACGAATAAATGTGCGGGTCATCGAGTACGGCATGATGGGTATGAAATTGCGGATAAACTTTATAGTTATATTAGTTACTACTTTGTATTTAATACAATTTATATTATGATTTAGTCATTAAAAATTATGTTACGTAACTATGTAAAATCACGTTATAGGCGCATAATCACGTAGGTATAACCTTATGGTTATAGTCCAGGGACCTAGTGTTATACTACATGGTTCTCTTAACCTTGGCTCTTGATACCAATCTGTCACACCCCCAAAACGGGCTCTGGACGGAATACGGTGTCCGGAGGCGTGGACGTTCCTGGATTTTTTATTTTTCCTCATAGTACAAAGCATAGGAGAACGAACCTCTTAAGGGTACGTTTTAATAATAAACAGTTGCATAAATTTAAAATAATAATTAGTTTTCATCAATCAACTTTAAAGATTCAAAAAGTTAAATTGCGAATAGACTTTAGTAAGTTCAACAAACGGTATTAAGATAACCATAGATGAATCTGGAAACTCGGTTCAGGCAATTTAGGACTTCATTATTGATCAAAGCAACATTCTTTCAAGCTAAGCACCTGAGAAAAACATGCTTAAAACGGTCAACATAAAGTTGAGTGAATTCATAGGTTTAATTTGATGTAATAGTGGACCACAAGATTTTACAGGCATGCGACAATTATAACAAATACAACTTTACATAAAAGATACTTACATTGCACTAAGCTCATGACACCGATGCTAATTCGGAGACATAGCTTTCATATAGCTATAGGTTGCATTGCCCTAGAGGAAATCCGACCTAAGATTTCCTATCCGAAATTCGACATGACATATATCCGTTTAATTCGGGCGACCTGTGGGTAGTAAGTGCGACTTACCCGGATAGGGATAATTAGTCCTAATAGATCTATTTATTCACTCGCGATCTCAACTAGTCCCTAACCGGTCAAGAGTCAACAGTTCAAGATAGTTTTGGGCAATAAGAGTCTAGCGTACTTAGGCATCACGTAAACAGGGAAAAATTCTCATGAAAGTACTTGTGTCCAATTTTAAAAACAAGCAATGTTTCTCACCCCAAAGTTATAAAACATTTATTCAAAACGAGTAAAAGTGCGGGGCTATGTTATGCGAGTTGTGGATCAAAAGGAATCAATCAAGCGAAAACTAATCTCACGGTACTAGCGACAACCTAGCATATAGTGGTCGTTTTAGAATAATGTACAACGAATAATGCTTAACCCAAGAGTTGATCATCCGAGCATGAGTAGACATGGCGTATCCTTTTCAAAACATACTTTCGAAAGTTATAGGTTTTGACAAGTCTTGACATTTTGACACATCTTTGAAAATATTTCATCTTTTAGTGTATTTTGTCTTTTAGTGTATTTCATCTTTTAGTGTATTTTGTCTTTTAGTGTATTTCATCTTTTAGTGGACCCGATCACAAATAAAACTCGGACACTTAACGTTATTCTCATTTTATACATAGTTTGATAATAAAAAGTAACTATTTTTTGACACATTTATAATAGTTTAATAAATTTTTCGGCATGGACCGTGCTAAAAAATATCGACTTTCCATTTGTATTTATCTCGACTCGTGAAATAATCCCGTTTTATGAAAGTACATTCTTTTATTGACTCAAAAGGTGTATCCATTCTATTTTCGACATAAAACCAGCATTATTACACAAATTTATTCTAAACCTAAACACTCTATCGACTTCCAATTTATGTTTCACAACCAAACAAAACATCTAAATTAATCTCTTTTGCCAACAATATTCAAGCTCGCTATACCGATAAATCTCAATTAATAACATAGCCGTAATATAAACAATATTTATGATCAAAATAGTCACAATGAACTTTTATACGCAAAAGTACAACTACTTTTTATGTTCTTTAATTTATAAATAAAAAGATTAAACTTTGAGACTTGTAGTTTTATAGAAAAATATGTAATGATTTTCACAACGATCCGCTTTGTACACCTTGTTCGGAATGATCATACGAATGCAAAAGTACTTCTCATTTTATGAAAATGTAGAGATGACTTACAAGAAAGAAAAACACGAAGAAAGATGATTAGGAAAACTAAGAACAACCCAAACGTTGTTTATTAAATACCGGCATAGAAACAAGAATCCAACTCTTGAACATTATATCTTTAAATGGGGATCAATGATTAAAAACAAATTGGATTTGTATGGGTGTTTGTAGGCGTCCGACCAAACGAAGGAAGAAAAGAAGAGAACGATAGTGTTTTTCGTGTATTTTTCTAGTGAGAGAATTTGTTTAAGAGTGAATAAGGAACAAATGAGAATATGTGGTTATATGTTGGCATGAGATGGGATGCACCTAGACTTGGTGCTATGCTTTGTTTGGCCGAGTACTTATAGGGAAAAAGGGGACCAAAAAATGATCCGCGAATGAGAGCCTAGGAAGGACCTTGTACAAGCCACTTTGTAGGAAGTATGTTAACTTGTATCAAAATTTCAAAAAAAGAATCCCATGCTAGGAAGTGTGTGTGTATCCGGTTATGCTAAGGCCAAAGGTGGGGGGACTAAAATGCTCTCCATATTTTTAGGATCATAGTTCTCATATTTGGATTTAATTTCCAAGGCTTTGCGTCCACATGCATAGGTATAGGTTAACACACGTATCACGTAAATAACGAAACGAATAATGGTAACACATAAAATTATGAAATTTTAAATATTGCTCTAAAACATGAAAAAACGTGGGCTATAGCAAAACACTACAACGTTTAGTTCGTCACGATTCGCTCTGGTGACGATTTTCAGATAATAACGGAACAACTTCCCGGTTAAAAGGATAAGCTAAACAAAACTTTTAAAAATTCAAATTACGAAACAGAAACGGCGAATTATTTAAACGTAATTCTCAGGGTGTCACAAGAAACTAAGTAAGGAATAGTTTCTTAGTGCGCTACATCCTAAATGGATTGCAAAAGGTCACGTCGATTGTAGAGTCGAAAGACTAACGTCTCTATCTCTTGATGAATTCTGGGAACCCTCAAAGTTCACGAAATGATCATCAAGAAAGATTCTGAAATAGTCAAAGCAAAAGTTGAAAGGAAATATATTGCTTTAAAGGCTAAGAAAGAATCTAGTGATGAAGAGTGTTCGACTTCCGGTAGCAAAGACGAAGAGTAAGCCATGGCAGTAAGAGACTTCAAGAAGTTCTTTAAAAGAAGCGGTAGATTTGTGAGACAATCTCGGAACGACAAAAAGACATTCCAAAGAAACCGGATGACAAGAACGGTAAAAGTGATAGAAAAATACTTTTGATGCAGGCGTCCCCGAGTCATTTATTGAGAGAATGTCCAAAACCACCGAAAGTTAAGAACCAAAGAGCTTTTGTCTGGGGAGGCTCTTGGTAGCAGCGATAGCGGTGATGATGTATGATGAGTGAAGCGTCAAGATGAAACGTTGTGTTTCTTGTAGCTCATGCATTCAGTGAGATATGCACTTGGAGTCGACTTGGGGGACCCGAACAGAATGGAATCAAGGATAAACGGTTGCTCTAAAATATAACGGGTTAACGAAAGCACGTCTTCTACGTACAAGGCAATACATTGAGGTAACGTATTTTTGGTTGTATCTTCCACGATAAAACTCATTGGTAAAGGTACAATTTTTAAAAAATTTTGGGGGGGATCTCTCTAAAAATAGATAATATAGAAATGTGATAACTAAGGAATTTAACTTGCTAAAAGTATAGGAACAAATATGTGATAATAAGTGTAGAGTAACTTTCTCTGAACATGATAATGAAATCATTTAAAGGACGGTAAGTCATAGGTAGAGGTATCTAGAAGAATGGCTTATATGTGATGAATTAGGAAATAAGACAAGGATTATTTTTTTATAGCAACGATTGATGCAAAAATTCTACTTTGTGGACAATGGAGTTAGGTCACGCAAATATGCGTCTCATTATTCGTTAGCTTCTAAGGAATTAGTTAGAAACCTACAGAAGCTTAAGTTTGATCAACTTTTTGTGATGCTTGCGAAATGGAAAAAAACAAAGCTCACGAAGTCACAAAGCTAAGAATGTTTAGTCTCAACGACTAGCTGCTTAGAACTTCTCCTTATGGATCTCTTTAGGTCATCGCCAAACGGAGTTAAGGAGGAAAACCGTTAACACCCTTAGTCTTAGTAGATGACTACTTAGGTTTACTTGCGACTTGATTCCTTAAGAATAAAACCGAAGCTTTCAATCAATTCGAAATATTTAGTAGGAAAAATCCAAAACCAATTAGGTTGTTCAATAGTGTCAATAAGAACGAGCCACGGTAGAGAATTTGATAATGAGGTGCAATTTAGAGAGTTTTGTAATGCCAATGGTATTACACATAACTTCTTGGCTCCACGCACTCCTCAATAAAATGCCGTGGTCAAAAGGACACTTTAAGAAATGAGTAGGACTATGTTGAACGAGCAATCATACCACAAATTTTTTGGTGTAACGCCGTAGATACTTCAACATATATTCTCAACCAAATTCTTATTAGAGCCATTCTAGGAAAAATACCTTATGAACTCTTGATAGGTAGGAAACATACTCTTGACTATTTTAGAGTGTTTGAAAGCAAGTGCTTCATTTTGAATCACCAAATTACTCCTTACCAAGTTTGACCCTTCATACGAAGGTGTTTTTTAGGTTTCACTCTCAAAAATAGTAAAGCTACTTCATCCCGTAATAAACACACTAAGAATAATCGAAGAGAAAAAGAATCACTCACGTGCGTTTGATTGAAACTCCTCCACCTTTCAAGACATCACCCTTGGAGATGACGACTTTGGATGAAGAAGAAGCATTAGGGAAAACCGAAAAAAAAAGCAAAACCTAGAAAAATGTTGTTGAGGGATGAAACTTTAATAAATTGAAGAAATAGTCAATTATTAACGAATCTTGGAACCATCCTTTAGAAAATGTTATAGAAAACTTAACCAAGAACCTCTAGGTCACAAGCCCAAAACCAAAGTAACTTCTTTGATATTTATTCAACTATAGAACCTAAGAATGTGAATGAAGCGTTAGGAGATGAAAGTTAGATAGTTGCCATGCAAGAAGAATTAAATCAATTCATTGCTAACGACGTTTGGGAGTTAGTTCCACAACCTAGGAATATGACAATCATAGGAACTAAGTGGGTATTTAGAAATAAGTTAGACGAGAACGGTGTTGTTTCTCGAAATAAGGCTAGGTTAGTTGCTCAAGGGCTATCAATCAATCATGAGGGGCATTGATTATGATGAAACGTATGCCTTCCAGGTTGACTGACTTGAGTCTATTAGGATCATTGTTAGCTTTATTTAGTGCCTTAGATTTTAAAATATTCCAAATGGATGTAAAAAGTGCATTCCTAAAATCAACAACCCAAAAACTCAAAATCACCCATCAAAACACAAATTGAAGATAAAATCAACATTTACAATCATTCACAATATCTTAAAGATCATCAATTGTAAGTCATTTCATTTATTTTCTTTCAATTTGAGTCGTCGTTGGGTTATGATGAAACACCATAAATCTGAAATTGGGGATTTTTGATTTTTTTTATTTTCCTCCAATTAGGGATTACTAGGAATACTAATGTAAACTAATATGCTTCCCATAGACATAGGATTTGCATATATTTGTGAGCTTGTAGGGAAAAACTTGATTTTGAACCGAAACTCCAATATTATTTTTAAATCACTCAGTCGAGGAAACAAAATAAATTTGTTGTTATGCAATTGTTAATCCAACTAAAAACATTTTCAAACACATGCTAATGATATCTGAACAAATTTCAAGAAACATAATTCATATGTATTTTTTGACTTGTTTGGGATGAGGAAAATCAAATCTAAGGAGCGTTTGGGTTAAACTTTAGGATTTTGTTTAGGTCGAGGTTAATCGTTACCTCCACATTCTAGTTACATTTGGCCACCTACTAGAAACTTTGCTCATGTCTATTACAAGGTAAAAAGTAATAAAATGTGATGTCATTTTCTTTTAGGAAATCATGCCTCGAAATCTTCTTTTTTTGAAGATTACAAAAATTCAATACACTTTATCCTTAAAATTTCACATGATTAGTTCTCCAATAAAGAAAATACTATGAAAACCTTGAGAACGATTTACATTCTCGAGAAGGTCGGATAGTTTTTGTACTTTCGGATCTAAACTATGTTCGGTCTTTGTTCCATTTTGTCGAGTTTGAGTGTCTCCTTAAAATCTATAAACAATTGTGTCCTTGTTTTATTCTTGAGTTTTACAGTCAGTATCGATTGAGTTATTCCGACGAAGGTAAAATGTTTGTTAAATTTGTTATTAAAAATCAATACTTCTCTCCTTCTCTTGAAGACTTTGCTCAAATTCTTAGAATACCTTGTGAGGGTGCGTGTGTCTTTAGTGACAAATGGTCACTTGATGAGTTGGTATATGGTGCCCCTTCGGAAGGCCCATATCAAACCACCCCAACCTCCCTACTCGATGATATCATTCGTTATTTCGAGAGGATCGAGATGGTATTGTCACTCTCATAATCACTTAGAAGAAGTTGAGGTTCAAGATTATCAAATCTCACTCGTGGGAAATTATGTTCAACTTTGAAAACATTTAGAAGATATTATTTGGGAAATTTTTTCTGTTTGGGGGGGGGGGGGCGGGTAATCGGGATCACGTTCCCGTATGTCTTTGTTATATGCTTTATTGTGTTGCAAACTCTGAAAAATTCAATCTTGCCTATTTCATGGCGAAATAAATGGAGTGGGTTACTAAGCAAGCTAAGTTAACTCTACCTATAGTATTCTATTAACCCGCTTGTTTGATTTCTCTTTGGGTGAAAATCCCGAAATTGCAAAAGGAAATCGTATGTCTTGTAAGATGTGTCATGTAATCCTGCTTACCGCACCTTACCCAATAGTGCGAAATCCCTAATGGGGTAGTGGCACGTGAAGTGGTCGTCTATCACATTTCAGCTACTCATCGTTCTTACACATCCTCTTTCATTCTTTGATGATTGAATGTGGAATTGACGAAGGGACCTCACGGGCAATGTACCCCTTCCCCCATTTGTTGTCAATTCGTTTAACCCAATCAAGTTCCTAAGTTTTCAATAATCCCATTCTAACATTGACCCTCACTTGGATATATTTCTACATCTCGCCAAAACCAAAAATGCATCAAAAAATAACCTGTCAAGTACAATTTACAAGAATTGAGCAGTGTGGTGGAGTAAGGTCAATTGAAAAAAAGACCTCAGAAGGTTGTGGAGGAAACATGAAGAAGTGAGGGTTGGAGGGAAATTACTTTATATGACATTAGTTTCTTATATTATTTACCAATTTTTATGGTTAGGTATTCAAATTTATGCTCTTTTTAATAACTTTAGTTGAAGTACGGCAACAATCACTTGCCTTAGATGATCATTTAATTTTATCGTCTTAAACCCATGCTTGCATGCACCTTGATACACTTTGGCTATTGTTATATTATGCATGCTTATAGAATTATCAACTTGCCTACATATGATTTCTTGATTGAGTTTAGGATGTTTAGTCTTATAACCTTGATTTTTAAGTATTAGTTGATTTATGGTGGCATTTGAAATTGACTCCAAAAGGGGAAAAAAATAGGGAAAACTGTCTCTGCTACAGGAACTACAAAAAATTAGGAAAAATGGAAATTTTCCTGTCTCTAGTGAACGGCCCCCATAAACTATCTGGGCGGCACCCTAATATATATGGGACCGCAGGTTATTTTCCGAGGACCGCCATCATAAGTCATGGAATTTTCATTGTGGCTCCTGATTTTTTGTGTAGTTGACTATTCTTTCTTAGACCCAGCTAAACCTTCTGCATTTTGCTAAACCACTTTTGGAATCCAAAAACTCAACTCTTATGCTTTTCCACTTTGGTATTTTCTTTCCTCACTAATTTAAGAATAAGTCATCCTCTCTACTTCTATCATCATTTCTTCTTACCTCCAACACCACCATTTTACATGAACTTCCACCTATGCTTCCTCATATAACCCTTCTAGGAAAATCCATAAACTCATCATTTTAATATTTGAACTCAACTATTTGTCAACTATATATTGTGATGAAGATGTCACCACCACACCTTCTCCTACAAGATAACTTCTTCATCTCCAAACTCCTCCAAATGCACCATCAAAACCACATCACTAATTCAAACTTCATCTAGTCTAAGAGAAACCATCTTCTTCCTTTCACTCAAACTTTATATCTCACCTCCTTCTCAAATGAACCACTTCTTCATATCACTTGAACCCCTTGTTTGTAAACATTTCAGTCTGTTCTTCCTAGTCCTCTAAACTCAACAGCTTCAAAGTCATCCATCTTTGGATTTCACTCTCTCTTTGTTACCATCACTCCTCATTGTTCATTCATGACACTCCATCACCACCACCTCCACCTCAACCTCAACCACCTATCATAGGCCATCCTCTTTTCTACAACTATCATGACTATCATGGGTCAACTTGCATATGTTTCTCTCACAACTGAAACCTTTTCTTCACTTTAAGAGATGAGATGAACATCATGTTTGCTTATCTTGAATATCTTCTCACTACCGCAATCACCTCTCACTTTTCACCACCACCTTGAAATGTTTTCAAAAATTCTCATAAATGCGTCACCCAAAATCTTTTGCTCAAAAGTCATCCCCTATGAATTAGGAATCATCTAGGACTTATCTCCTTTGTATGTTTAGATTGTAGTGTAATTTATGGATTTATGTTTTCTTGCTTATCTTAGCTCTATTGTATGTTGTATGTGCCGTCTATTTATGTATGAGTTTCTTGATTGTTGAATGAAACTCTATTTTGGGTGCTAAATCTCTATATCTGATTAAAGGTATTTGTCTTGCAATTGTTCCTCTATCTTTGTTTTGTAGAAAACAAAATTTCGTAGAGATCGATCCTTTGGTGCCCCAAAATGAGGGGGAGACTCCTACAAGGGGGAGTATTGATAAGTTGATTTTTTTTTTCCTACAAACAACTCGGACGATCATCCTTTTTGAATTCGAAAAAAAAGGGGAGAAATGGTAGAACAAAAACTCATTAATATTGTGTAAAATTAATTTTATAAAATGGTTTTTATTTTGTCATCATAAAAAGGGGGGTGATTGTTATTACAAATAATGATCTACATGGTTATGTAATAATTTTTTGAGCATTCTCAACGTTTTGATAATAACAAATGTAAATAAACGTTTACGATAAAATTTAAACGTTTACAAATTATTAATCGTTAAATTCCATTTCTTAGTTTAGTATTCCAATCTTATGGTATGAACAACAAATCATTAAGCGAATGATTTGTGATCAGAAAATATTTTTCTCTTATCCATTACATTTTTATAAAAGATTTTCACAAAATTAATTATATAAAATATTTTTTAATTAAAAGAAAAGTTTTATTAAAAAACTTTAAAACTTGTGAAATTCAAATTTTCCCCCTATAACGAAAGCTTAATACCAGAATATAACCTTCCCCCAAAAGACAAAAAAGGGAGCAGAGTCTAGGTGGCGGCCCCCTTATAGGCCTGGCGACCCCCTTATATATATGGGACCGCCGGGACCGCCACCAGTTACCGTTGGTTTTTCCTGCCTATAAATACTGGTCCACCCCTTGCTGAAAAATATTTCCTCTTTGCATGAAATTTTTCAGTCTATTCTTTCTCTCTCTAAAACTTCTTTCTCTCAATAAAACTCTTGATCACTAACATACTTAGATCTTGTTTCAAGTGATCTAATCTTTTCTTTTCTTATCTTCCCTCTAATTTCAAGTGCAAAGATGAACACATCGTATGTCAATCAAAGAAATAAAGTGTTAATTAGTGATTCTCACTCTTTTCCTCTAAGTACCAAACCTATATTGTATTTATATGTGTATTTCTTGTGTGATTCGGATATTGTGTAGATCCGATAGTATAGATCTTGTGAGTGTGTATATCTTATGAAGTGGTAGATTGGTTCTAGCTAAGATTAGGACTCGACATTTAGCTTAGTGTCGGAAAATAACGTAAGCGATGTGTAAACGGTTTTCTCCATCTAAAAGGAGCTTGTTGACATAGTTAAATCTCGAGTCGGATATTCAGGGAGTGAAGTAGGGCGAAGAGGTGCTTCGTAGCCGAAACACTATAAAATCTTGGTGTCTTGGTTTGGTTCTTTCTTTCCTTATCTCTTTACATTATTATTGTTGTTATCTAGTTTTAGTTTAGATAGTTATTGCTTGTTCATATTGTGATTTGGTTAAACATATAACTCGGATCTAAACATTTTGAAAGTAAACTTTAAAACGTTTAAAACAAACGTGATAAACTATCAATCACCACCCCCCATTCTAGTTTCCACACTATCTATTCTTGCTAATCAATTAGGTCTTGAAATGACAAACAGGCCAAGTTCTAAAGTCTACAATACTACCGGCACACTCAATATTTGGTGGATTTTTGAGTAATATGATGGAAACAGAATATTAGGAATAAATCTCACCAAGTATAATAAAGGGTTGTGTGCATTCGGCAAAGATTAATTCTAGTTATTTAAGAAGAATTTGCCAAAAATTTTAAAATTGGCATAATTTTCAATGAAAACTAGAAAAATCGAAGGCAAAACATACGTCAAGTATTAATTCCACTCCCATCCCTCTACTTGATTTGTATAATGTCCCTATTGTACATTAAGGAAATGAAATAAAAAGGAAAGAGTAGAATTAGGACAAGAAACTCCCTGAGCTTCGCTTTGAAATTTGAAATTTGGCGGAAATCTTTAGATTATTTCCATCTTTTCGCAAGCTCTTTATACCCTGTGATCACAAAACAAACCAAAGCATACAACCGTTCTGTGGAAACTAGAAGGGGGGGTTGAATATTTTACATGTTTGTTTTATGGTTTTAAAGTTTACTTTCAAAAATGTATAGATTCGAGTTATTGTTCAAATCAAATAACATATGAACTAGAAATAAATAATCTAACTAAACACGATAACAATAATTAATAATTGTAAAGAGTAAGGAAAGAAACAACCAAACACAAGACATCAAATTTTATAGTGGTTCGGCTACGATAGCACTCTTTACCTACTCAACTCCTCGTGGTATCCGTCTTGACGATTTCACTATTGTCAAAAAGCTCCTTTTAGGCGGAGGGAAAACATTTACACGGTTCTGCTTAACATTATTTTCAGACAATAGCTAAATGTCGAGTACTAATATTAGCTGAAAAATCCAATCTAACCACTTCTCAAGATATACACACTCACAAGAATATACTATTGGATCTACACATATCCGAATCACACAAATACACTATGATTTTCAATACTATAGAGTTTTGGTACTTTAGAATGATGGAAGATAGATCACTAATTAACACTTCGATTATTGACGAATACGAGTGTTTTTCTTTGCACTTGATATGAGAGGAAAGAGATGAGAAGAAGATATTAGATCACTTGAAACAAGATCTAAGTATGTTAGTGATCAAGAGTTTTAGTGAGAGAAAGAAGGTTCTAAGAGAGAAAGAAAAGACTAAAAAATTTCGTGCAAAGAGGAATCAATTTTCTACTGGGAATGAGCCAGTATTTATAGGCAGGGAATCCCAACGGCTATCTGGGGGCAGTTCCGGCTGTCCCATATATATAAGGGGGCCGCCGCCTAGACTCCGCTCCCTTTTTTGTCTTTTTGTAGGGAAGGTTGTATCTGGTGTAGAAGCTTCCATTTTGGGGGAAAATACTTTTGTAGAATTAAAAGTGAAGATTAAGAGAAAAATATTTTCTTGATCACTAATCATGCTTAATTATTTTGTTTGTCCATACCTTAAGTGATCACTAATCTTAGAAATGAAATTTTACATTTAATAATTTGTAAACGTTTATTTTTATTGTAAACGTTTTTACATTTTGTTATTATAAAAACGTTGAGATGTCGAAAAATATAAATAACGTTTTTGAGCATTATTTGTATTAACAATCTCCCCCCTTTTTGATGATGACAAAATATAAACTCATTTTAAATAAAATTAAAGATGTCAAATTATTAAATGAGTTTTGTTCCATTTCTCCCCTGTAGGTCCACGGTCTTGGATCTATATAGCCTTTGTAAGACAATAGCTAACTTGAATAAATCCAAATCAACTATGTGAGAGACACTGACT
>BQNB010074199.1:5304-31870 GCA_026074375.1 Tanacetum coccineum | reverse complement strand
TGTTTTTAAATGTATTTGAATAATTATTATGTAATGTTTTTTTATTATTATTAATGAAATTTAAATTTGAAGTTAAAAAAATTGAAAATGAAGGTCGCCTTATAGTGGCAAAAGGTCGCTTGTAGGTCGCTGGAGAGAGAAAGCTGATGCGGCACTGGAAAGTACAGGTCGGGACCTAGAACCAGGGGTGAGCAGAAACCGCACCGCAAACCGCACCAAAACCGCAAAAAAACCGCACCGCAAAAACCGCACCACGACAAAAACCGGTGGATCGGTTTCTAAAAATAAAAAAACTGAATTTGCGGTGCGGTTTCGGTTTTACCCATAAATCCGCACCGATATACCCGAACCGCACCGCAATTGCTATAAATAATAATTTTAATAAAAATATTTCAAATATTTACTAATTATCTCTCAAAAATTGAAACACATGGCTTTTAAAAAGGCGGGTTTTCTTTGGGCTAAAAAGTATAAAGTAGATTTAGGGGTGTGGTGCGGATGCGGTGTATTTACAGTTTTATCAGTTTTATATTTTTCGTTTTACTAATTAAGTGTTTATATTTTCAGTTTTATCTCAAATGAATATAATTAAAATAGTGTATTTACATTGAGCCCAAAATTACTATTTGGTTCAAGCTCAAAATTTTTATTGGGTTTAAGCCCAAAATTAAAAAATGGTCATATGTGGTGTGATGCGGTTCAAACCCGAAAATCCGCATTTGAAAACCCCAAAACCGCAGGATCCGCATGTGTGGTTCATACTTTTATAGAATCCGCAATTGCGGATGCGGTGTGGTTTTTGCCAGAATCAGCACCGATCCGCACCATGCTCACCCTTATATTGAATGATATAAGATAGAGGACTTCACTTGATTAAAACATGTGTTTAAGGCTGATACAATAGGGTTTTGACACCCTAAAAATGACCTATACAGCTGCTACAATCGACTTTTAATAATATGGTTCGGTTCTTAAAAGTTACACACCTAAAACCCTAAAAACGAGTTTGTATATATAGGAAAACGGGCGCGACGGCGTCGCGTTCTAATTCTGACGTCGTCGTCCCGCCGAATCTTCTAGGGCTTCTTTAAGTCGGATAGATCTTGACGTCATCGTAAGAATCCTGACGCCGTCCTTTGTAAGCTCTGACGCCATCACAAATGAATGTGACGCCGTCTCCACGCACGATACAAGTTTTCTTCAAGAGATTTGGTGTAGAGTTGTAATCTTGTCCGTTTCTTTCCCAAATGAGCCCAAGTCACATGTATTTCCTCCAAAAGTCATCCAAGTGCTAAAAACACAAAAATGAACGATTAAGTACATAATTTGGGCATATTTGCATGATTTAGGGGGTTAAATGACCCCGAAAAAAGTGTATAAAATGACACCTCATCAGCAAAATACACAGAAAATAATGGAAAAGGGGGGAAAAGGAGTGATATAATGTATACATAGCTTCAATACGTCGTATATACCTTAAATGCTATACACGTATAAATTCATAACTTAGAAAATCACAAGAATTGGACACAAGACCATACGGCATATACATGTGCAAGTTCATATGTCGTATGAGAAGAAAATAAGAAAACACGCCTAAGTATTGGAAGACTGATACGATGTATGTAAGTCTATAACCATACTACATATACACTGAAGACTTATTGAAGTGGCGTAGAGTTCAAGTAAGGAATACTATTACATGAGGATGACCAATACGGTGTTTAGAGTATTATGCGTATACGATGTTTAGGGTATTATGCCTATACACACTACTACACAAAGGCATATATAGATCACTCCATATAGTGCGGTTTTGTTAAAAGCCGTTCTATATGATAGAAAAAGGGAGGAAGTTTAACAAAAAGAACGGTTATTAGGATAAAAACCGATCTATTTAATTTTAAAAATAAAAAGAACGGTTATTAGAGAAAAGACCGATCTATTTAAACTATCACAAACTCCCACACGAAATAGCATTATCAACGTTTCACTTTAGATAGATCGGTTTTTTTATAAAGAATCGTTCTATATATTCAACTCCAATTGTTTTAGCGGGCTATAAGTTTTCACTTGCCGCTTCATCAAAATTCACCAAAATTTTTGAACACACAAAACACAATACCATTTCCCCCAAAATCACATTCTAACGCCTCACTACTCTCACCAAACAAACCCTAACCATTCTCCAAAATTTTACCATCGCTGATTCAACAAGGAAATTGATTTAGCTTATTGTTCACCCTTTCCCTTTCACAAACCCTAACCTTCACAGCCGCCACCCAACTACCATATTCACACAATCGGTTGCTACTTCACACAAAGCATGTATAATTTTTACTTTCGTTTTGAAATGGTTTAATTTTTTATTTTGAACGGGGTTGAAATACAGAGTAAGAGCTCGAAATGATTTTTGCTCAACAAAAAAAAAGATTTTGAGGATGCCAAACTTGATTTTTTTAAAGAAAATCGAGAAGTTCAAAACATATTTTAAAAAACTTAAAAAGACATGAGTTGTCCTTGAACGACAATTGGATCGTAAGACTCAAGGCTTTAAAGCCGAAAAAGATCAGTTTTTGAAACAAATTGCTTCTCTCGAATCAAAGTTGGCATCACAAGATCTTATTTCAAATAAAAAAGAATATAGCGAGTTGAGAATATCATACACTGCCCTAAAAGCAAAGTTTTTATTTTTTTTTATGTTTTTTTTTTTGATGCTCTAAACTAACTGGACAAAAGGTAAAATCTCTAATTTCAAACCTGTCAACATCAAAATAAGGTTTCGAAGAAGATTTACACAGGTGAATCTTCAAAATCATTTCAGAAAAAGGTCTCTTAGTTTACAACATACTCTTTGTAACAAGATATGAAATTTTCTAAGAAACCTCAAGTTTTTGAAACACCAACTTCTCAAAAGGCCTTTAAATCAAGTGATTTAAGTAAGAAAAGGCATGTTTTTGAAACTCTAAAATCTCGTTCTACACCGGTAAGGCAAGTTTGAAGACCAAAGCAAAGTCATTCAAAACATTTCAAATACTCAAAATCAGATATACTTTTGTTGCAAAACAAGAATGACTCTGCTTTAATAATTCTAAACAGTGGAAGATTTCCATTATCTTTCAAAAAATGAAATTGGGTCAAATAAACACCGAATTGTCACAACAAGAAATGGAAATCTCTTTTTGAGATTTAAAACTCCTCAAGCAACACTAAGTTTTCATAATCAATGGAAAAATAGAAGGAATTTTAAATCTCCGTTGATTCCATGAACATTATTTCCAAATGAAACACCGATTTCTAGTCCTCATTGGAATTCAAAATCTTTGCATCAAATTGACACAACATTCAAATGGTTCTTAAAAGTTGGTAAACCCCTTGGAACTGTGCTTAAATGGGTTCCAAAGTTTCCTATGTGTGTCATCATGACCTGTTTTGGACTTTTTAGGGAGTCTACAGCGCGCTTCAATTGAATGGTGTGTTATGTAAATGTCCAATACAACCCACCCTTTTCACAGATAAAAGGAAAATGTATGCTTCAGTGCGTTTATCCTTAACAACGAAAAGAGAAATCTTTTCGGTCTTGAGCTATTCAATCAAAACATTCAAAGTTTTGTAGCTCAAGTCCCCATGGCTTTCGTATAATTCAGTACGAGACCCGTGTTTTCAAAGAAAGAAAGTGTTGTGTTTAGTGCACTTATCCTTTAAAAAAATAGAGGAAAATTTCTTCTTGTTTTTCGAGTAAAATTTATTCAAAATTTTTCAAAAAGGTTTTCAAAATCTTTCAAAATTTTGTTCATCAAAATGACTTGTGTACACATCAGTGCACAACTCGAGTTTTCAAATAAAAGGGAAGTGTACACTTCAATGCGCTTTACCTTCAAAAGAAGAGAAATTTTCTTGTTTTCGAGCATACTTTTCAAAAACTTTTCAAAAGTTTGCTCAAAACAATTGACTTCTAAGTATTTCTGCTTAGAACTCGGAATTCAAAGAAAGAAAAGTGTACATTTATGTAGATTTTATCCCCCCCCACACAACGAGAAGAAGTAACTACTTCTCAACTGGACTTGGAGCTGAGACAAAAAACGCAATTCATTCAAAGACATTCAATGTCTTTAGAGCTCAAGTACCATTGGTCTTCAAAAACAGTTGAACATAATTTTTCAAGAATTTATCAAAAGATTCTTTAAAATCTTTCAAAATTATGTGTTCAACACTCTCTTCTCACGATACTTTCAAAAGTCGAATCATTTTTATACATGGATCAATTTTGAGGGGGGACTTCTAAAACCAAATCATTTTAATATTGTTGGATACATATCATAAAAGTTAAATTTTATGTATCCAAAACATTTAGTGGAATTTCAAAAAAAAAAGTACTTAATGTCATTTTAAAAAGAGTTTCACATCAAAAGTTTTGATGTTGGTGAACACATCTTCTCCTAAAATATATTTATGTGTTCATTAACATGTAGTGTCCGAGTACAATTTTTCTCAAGAATTTTTCAATAAATTCAAAATCTTTCAAAAAAATTGTGTACTCGACACTATCTCCATCCCTTATTAATTGAGGGGGAGCAAAGAGAAAATGTTCCAATATTAATCATGCAACAACCATCTTCTCCCATGTGCTTTCAAAATTCTAAAATAGCCATTTTATTTCATTGATATCAAAAACATCATATGGTATGCTATTTTTGAGGGGGATAAAATTGGATTAAAATGGATTAAAATGTGATCGTCTTTGACTCAAGTGCGTAACTCTTTCCTCTGTGTGCGAAATAATTTCAAATATCAATGTGCATGTGTAGGGGAGCATTTCTTAAAAGATAAACTTTCAAAGTGTAAAAAGTTTTTTTATTATTACAAACACTTTGATTGAGTTTTTAATGTTTTATGGTTTTGATCTCTATACCCATCAACCTACTAATTCACAATGGCGGTGAAGTCATAAGACGGTTAGGGTTAGGTATAAGTCCGAAGATCCAACCAAAACTGGAGGGATCTACTAAGGACATTCCATTAGCTAGAATTAGAAATCCTTAGGAAAGATGGAGTTGAATGAAATTATGGAAATAATGTTGACTAAGGCATGAGCTAGCACTAGATTAATCATAACAAGGTGCTAATAATGACATCTTGGTAAACATTGAAGAGGTTGAGGAATGAAAAATAAATGTAAGGATAAAAGGTCTAAAGAAAGAAGCCCTCCATACAATTAAGGCAGAAACCGAGTCAATACATATGCTATCAGAATCACAAAGATGATTGCTGGTATTAAAGATAGTCATCATGGACCTAGTGATGCAATGCACAACCCTCCCTACCACTCAAATCTCTTAAAAATGCTTGTTTTCCATTCCCACAGAGATAAACATGTAATCTATCCGACTTTCTCACTCTATTATTGGTAATTGAAAAGTGGCAGTCACACCAAGCCTCTGATCACTAAAACCAAGACGCACTTATTGAGTCTAGAGCCAAAAGAGATCAATAAATAATCTCATTAGGACACAATTCACAAATACCTTGTTGTTCATAATCAAAGAACACAAGTGATATTTTAAGAGTCCTACGCATTATCCTTGTGATCTTGCCAGATAAGCATAGTGATACGTCACAACAAAAAGATTCACATGACATGAAATATTCTTGAGCCAACATCAAACAAGTGTTCGTGGTATGACTTTGTGATCCTAAACGGATCAAACTGGTGACAACTATAGCGTTTTGGTCTAGTCTATGAATTGACGACTCAGTCGTAAGATAAGTAACTAACACGATTCCACTCGTATCGTTGTGGTTCTGCTTTGAGACTCTGTAACAGAACATTAAGTTTGGTGAATCTAATGTAATCTATCTAGAGGATCTAATACTTTAATTGGAAATCCTATTAAGGGGTCTACCAATATTGAACCTACCTGATTACATGTCGGTCCTCACGAACCAAAGGTTATCGCTCTATATTGACGAATGACAAAGCCATATTCGTCTATAACTGTGCTTATTACTAACCTTTAATTTCAGGTTTATAAAAAGGTGGTGTTATCTCATTCCAACTGAGTCAGATTCATAACCACATGCTCATACTCAAGAAGTAAAGTTCCAAGTAATCAAGAAAGCTCAAGATAAAAGACTTCTGCTACTATGATACTCAACGTCTTCCTTATACTCAACTTCTTCCTTAATTCATGTAGTAAGCAAGTTAAAAATTATCAAGGGAGATTGTTTGACAGCTTTCAAGATGATATAAAGTATGAGCCTGTTGGTCCAAATATACAAGATCGCGAGAAGGCAAAGTATTACAAAGATGATCAAGTGATAATGAAAGATCTCAAAGGCAAAGTTAAAAGACATAGACAAAGACAAAGACACATAAAAGATCAAGATCAAGATCACATGATTGGAACAAAAGTAACTAGCCCAACTATTACACGAGAAAGACTCAAGATCAAGACATGAAGCATCGAAGATCAAAGATCAAAGTCACAAAAGAAAGATATCGATGGTTAACCCTTTAGGGGGAATTGTAGACTTCAGAAAGTTGTGATCAGTTATGAGAGCTCAAACAGATCGTCCCTTAGGGGAGATTGTTAGGAATTAGTTTATTAGTGACGGACGATCATTATCAGCGCATAGCCATTGTTGATGTTTTTTTCAAAAGGACTTTAAATTTATTATAATGACTGAAAAAAACCACTTTTTATTATAAGGAAACACACGGGTAAAAGTATAACCCAACGTATATAAGTATAAATCTTTTTAAGTAAGACAGGTCGTCCACAGAATTTGAGTAGTATTCATATAATCATAAGGGAATAACTTTAAAACAATTTTGGTAAACAACTTTTACAAAGTAATAAAAAAGATGAATAGCTCGAATAGTTGAATAATAATATTAGTTTGGAACAGATTAAGACCTGTGAATATGGAACTAACTTATAAAAAAGGATGTCTCGTCAAAAATGTTTTCATACACAAATTAACTAGACTTATATTTTAGTATGACAAGACAAATGTTCACGGTAAATAGTTTAAGTTTACTTATTATATCAAAGCTTTTGTGGGGTTGGGTGGGAAGTGTACAAAGTGATTTCTCGACACGAACATAAAGATCATCAGACAAATCTTTAAACCACATAGATCTAACAGGTCTTTTCGACCTATAACCGACAATTATATAATCTAAGATTGATAAGAAAAAACTGATAAGATAAGATATAACAGGATTGTAACATAAGCTTGAGATTAATAGGATCAAGATCATACCAAACACTTATTCATTATCATAACGTCACCAAGTAGTCATTAAAGATTTAGCCTCCATGGCTATGAGTCATAAATAAAGATGATTCAACATGAATTTCCATATCCAAATATACTAATATGATATGCGCTTCCATTTTAATCGTTTTATCTAATCTTCAAAAGGGTGTGGTGTTAGGCTTGTGTGTGCCGTGTGTTGAGATGCTTGTATGAAAGGATGAAGAAGAGAATGATTATTGGATGCTTTGAGAATGAAAATTCGTCCTCTATTTATAGGCTGAAAATAGATGAAAAGTGCGACGCACGCAGATATTTGTACGGCGCACCTTGGGATTAAATGCGAGGATAATAAATGTTTTAAATGGAGAAGTGTGACGCACAAGATAATTTGTGCGGCGTACTTAGGGTGTTAATGCAGTGGCATTAAATTCTTCATTTAATTCTTCATCAGAGATTGATTAGGAAGTTTCGGAACGCACACGTTATTTTGTGCGCTACTTTGATTTGGGTATAATGCACTTGTGACCTGAGCTTTAATTACTTCTGACTTTAGGGAGAAGTACGGCGCACAACTGATAAGTGTGGCGTACTTGACATGCTTTTAGAGGAAATGCGGCGCATAACTGATAAGTGCGGGCGCACTTAAACGACTTTTCAGCTTGAAGATTATCCTGTTCTTGAGGATGTCTTCTAGTGAACCTGTAAGCAATTTATGCTATTAAGTATCTAAAGTTCACAAGAAATAATTAATTATATGCAAATAACGCCACCTAAAACATGTATAATTTAAGCGTTATCAAATCCCTCCACACTTAGCCGGATTCTTGACCTCAATATCAAAGCGAGAAATAAAATCATTATCTGTGACGTGAGAAAATTTGATTTTACAAGTGTTTACAGGTTTAGATAACTTTTCAGGCATTGACATATAACTAAGTACCTCACATAGGAAATGTGTTTGATTTAGAATTCACTCAGTTCACTCAGATAGGGTTTTATATATTTTGTGGAGACACTTAATTTGCACAGACATAATCTAGACAGCTACCATAGGCTTGTACTTGACACATAAACCTGACCGAAGGCGGAACTTGATACTGAAGTGGAAGCATATACTCATCATCCACGTCGGAACTTTAAGCCTTTATTTCTTTTAAACTTCTATAATACTACACACACACCATTTTTTAATATATAAGAATAACGAAATGCTAGGCATAGAACTTCATCTTTCAACTTACTTCTTACTTAGATATTTCAGCAAACTTAGCACTAAAGGAGTGTATGGGCTCGCAAGAACATGAACATGCGGATTTCATAACATATATTAATCATCTTCCGTCTAGTAAAATAATGTTCAAGCACAAGTTCTAGAGCTTCTAAATTATCGGCTCTCTAAAATATAATGATCAACCAATACCATTGCTCCAGAAAAGGTGACAAAACCACACGAGACACATCATTACATAGATAGATACATATGATTGCTCACTCCTTAACTCGAACAAGCTAAAGGCATCAATTATCTTGGATACCAAAAGTGGGTACCTGAATATTCTAAAGGCTTATAATTCTCACGATTTTTTGGTGGGTTGATTTTGTGCGATTAAATTCAACTGGTTTGGATTTGCCTTACTAAGAGCATTTTTTAATTTTTGAAAGCATATATATTATAAGATTTTTGATTTCAAAAACATCGGTTTGGTAAAATTTTTGGCAGGGCAAACATGGAGGGATATGATTAATTTTCCCTATTTGGCTCCTCCTCCACACTTAAGTTGAACATTTCCCTCAATGTGATAACTGATAATAGAGATAAAATAGGGAAAATTAAGGGAAAACGGTACTTCCCGGGGTATAGAGAAATATAGCTGCGAGGGAGCTATCCTTGAGCAAACTTCATAATTTTCCAAATCTTTTAAGCTAGTATAACCTGCATAAAATTAATACAAAGCACACAAAAAGAAAATATTCTTGTTTTTTTAGAAGATAAATAAAGGATATGAACAAAAGAATGAGGAGGACGCCTCTACAATTAAGTGAAGCACGGGTTGCCTCCCGAGAAGCGCTTAATTTTTAAAAGAGTCGTTAGCTAGACTTGAACTTGGTGAGTCATTCTTTGGGAAAGAAGGGAGTCACTGCTTCCCTTTGGTCATTATAATCTTCTTCTTCATGATAGTGTTTTGAGTCAATGGCCATTAACTATAAATGTTTTTCCATCTTTTCCATAGAGTTCAACATACCCGGATGGATATTGATGTTTCACTACATATGGTCCTAGCCAACGGGATCTGAGTTTCGGTTGTTTGAATTTATACTTGGAGTGAAAGAGCAGAACCTTGTTTTATGTTAATTCTGTTTCCTCATTCTTAGTTTTTCTATCGGCCAGACTTTTGGTTCTTTTCTTTTATAATCAAGAGTTTCAGAGGCTTGATGTCTATTTTGTCTAATTTAAGTGTAACTAAACATTTCTTTTTTCACCAGCAGCGGTCAGATCTGGATTACAATTCTTTAATGCCCAGTATGCACGGTGTTCGATTTCAAATGGTAAGTGGAAATTCTTTCCATATATGAGTTTATACGGTGTGGTCCCGGTAGGTGTCTTGTAAGCAGTACGAAAAGCCCATAGAGCGTCATCAAGTTTCCTTGACCAAATAGCAGGATTGTCTTTAACAGTCTTTTCAAGAATTCATTTAAGGCTCTGTTCGGTGTTTTCAACTTTGACCAATAGTTTGAGTGATGATGTAGAGAAAAACAGTGGTGAACTCCATATCTTTGTCATCATCTTTCCATTATATTTGTTGCAAAGTGAGTACCTTGGTCGCTGATATAAAGCTTTGGGCATACCGAAATGCAGAATATTGCGTTAAGAAGGTGACAACAACGCGACTCGGGATGCATTGGTTGGTAAAGCACTGAGCTTTGCCCATTTAGATACGTAATTCAACAACAATAAGATGTATTCAAACGTATGCGACATTAAGAAGGTCCCCATAAAGTCAATACCCCATATATCAAAAATTTCACATAATTGAAATGTTGTTTAAGGCTCTCAACATGTTTGGATATATTTCCCGTCTTTTGCATGCTTCTAAAATGAACCGGAGTATGAGCTTCTTTTATGATTGTCGCCAGTAAAATCCTGAATCTAGGACCTTTTTAGCGGTTACATTTGGTCCATAATGTCCACTAGTTGGTCCGTGGTGACATTGATCTAGAGTGTTCAAGTTTCTGGTCCAGATACACAAAGTCTGATCATTTCGTCAGAACATACTTTGAAGAGATAAGGTTCCTCCCAGAAGTAGTGTTTGAGATCAAAGAAGAATTTGTTCTTTTGTTGATACGTCATCCCTTTTGTTATAATATCAGCTACCAAAGTTTGCAAAATCCTGCAACCACGTTTTATTTTTATGTTAAATTTCATAAGGGTTTTTCTTCAAAAAGTTATAATCCACTTCAACTTCATCACTTGACTCTCCTTTTCAATCCCCGGGACAAGTGGTCAGCTGCATCATTTTTGTACTTTTCCTATCCTGATTTCTATGTCAAATCTTGTATGAGTAGTAGCCAACGAATAAGACCGGTTTAGCATCTGTTTCTTGAATAAATTGCTTTAGAGCAAAATGATCGGTGTAAACGATATTTTTTTTGGTAGAAATAGATAGGATCTGAAATTGTCGAATGTAAAAACTACCATCCATAAGTTCTTTTTGGTTACATGTATTTTTTGTTAACAGATTAAGAGTTTGCTTTGCGAAGTAGTTCGGTTGAAAAAGTTTTAACATCCTTTTTGACCTAAACACGCTCCAAAACATAAAATCACTTGAATCACCTATAAGTCAAACGAAAGATTCTAGTTATGGACTTAAACATCCAGAGCACATGTAGTTGTCTATTAAATATTTCGAATGCTTTTTTGACCATCATCGTTGAATTCAAATGAGTATCTTTTTCAAGCAGCTTAGTTATTGTCGGGCGGAGCAATGTTTTTAGAAATCTTTAATGAAACGTCGATAAAAACCACATGTCTGGAAAGCTTCTAACAACCTTGGATGTTTAGTAGGGCGAATTTTGATATACTCAATTTTGCTTTGCAACTCACTCAAGTCCTGCGCCAACACCTTGTGTCCAAGCACAATTCCTTCTTGACCATGAATGTCATTTTTCCCAATTTAGACAAAGACATCTTTACAACGCTGGAAGCATTTTATCAGGTTGTTAGGCATTTGTCAAAAAAAGTTCTCCAAAGACAAAAAATTGTCCATAATACTTTAGATTCTTCGATCATGTTGTGAAAGATTGCAACATCATCGTTGAATGTATCTGGGGCATTGCATTGCCTGAAAGGCATTCGCGATATAGCTATGTTCCGAAAGGACATGTGAATGTGTTTTTCTTGTCATAGGATCGATAGAATTTTGAAAATATCCAAAAAAACCATCGAGGAAACAGAAATATTTAATTCCTATGAGTCTTTCTAACATTTGAAACCATAAACGCCAAAGAAAATGATCTTTTGCGTTGCATGATTGAGTTTACAATAATCGATGCATACTCGCCAACCCTGACAGTTCGTGTTAGGACAAGTTCATCATTTTCGTCTGTGACAACTGTAATACCGCCTTTCTTTGGTACACAGTGAATCGGAGACATAACCCAAGGACTCTCGACATTGGTAGATTATACCGGTATCCAAGAGTTTCATAATTTCTTTCTTAACAACTACTTGCATATTTGGATTTAACCTTCTTTGTTTTTGGACAACTAGTTTTTTGTCATCCAGAAGTTGTATCTTGTGTTTATAATATGATGGACATATACCAGAATGTTTGTCGTTTCCAAGCAGAGAGGCTTCCTTATAATTTTTTAAAGGACAATACAAGTTTGCTTTTGTTTTGAGCAGATAGTTAGGATGAAAATTATTACAGGCGAAAAAAAGATGGTTCTTCCAGAATACATATCCAAGATATTAAAGGGGTTTTAAGATTCAAGATCCAGGAGGTTCTTCGAGAGATATTTTGATTTTATAATCGGTGTTGATGGTGATTTTCTCGAATGATGTTTCTTCGGTATCAGATTCATATTCATAATTTTCATCGGCAGCCATTGCCATGAATTCATCATATTTGGAAAAGATTTCTTGTTCGAGAAGGTTTCTTTTGATGGAATGGAGGATTTTGCTTCCCTCGTCTAGAAGAGCATCGAAATCTTCTTTTCTAAGATTTCATCGATAACATCGATACTAAAACATGTATCATCATTTGAGTAAGAGTGTTTTATCGCAGAGTCGATATTAAAGATCATTCGTTCAGTCCCAACTCTAAGATTGAGTTCTTTCGTTTAATTGAATAACTGCATCACATGTAAAGAACAGGGCGGTCCGAAAGATGAGGGAATTTTACTGTCTTCGACCATTTCGAGAATAATAAAATCGGCAGAAAAAGTGAATTTACCAAATTCAATGAGCATATTTCCAGCTATTCCAACAGGGTATTGGAATGATCTGTCGGCTAATCTTATCGTCATTTTGGTAGGTTTAAGTGTTTCAAGAGATAATTTTGCATATAAGGAATATGGCATAAGGTTAATGCTAGGACCAAGATCGGCCAAAGCATTACAGGAGAAAGTTTTATTGAAATTACATGGAATAAGGAAACTTTCTTACGTACTTCCCTGTCTCCGAGTTTTGGTGAACTTTATTTGTGATCATCGCGAACTGTACATCGCTTAGGAAACCGCAAAATTTTGTTTGATTTGATGTTTGTTGCTTATGAGTTTCTTTAAGAGCTGGAGGAACGATCCCGTGAGTTCTCTCATAACCAAAGAATGGCGCACAGATTTATTAACGCGCAAACGACACTGTGCCTCCGCCGCTGTGGTCTGGCGCCGTTCATATCACCCTCCCGCCATTCGAACTTTTTAATTTAACCGTTTATATCCGTTAAGGGGAGCCTTTTTTTGAATTTTAAACCACAAAAAATCCCATTTTACCCCTTAAAAATCCTATAAATACCTCCTTATTATTTCATATTTCACAACACACTTTTCATAAAATTTTATAACACTAAACACTTTTCTACTTCTCTTATTTTTCTCTCCAAAAAATGAATCCCAACCAACATAATTAGATCTCGGGTATGCTAAACGACCCAAACAACCAAATTCCGGGTCTTCTACGAATCCGACCAAACATCTGGGCTCCTCCTCTCAACCTCCATATAACTAAATGCCTTATTATCCCAATTTCCAAACCCCATTGGTTAATCCCGATGAATTGTCGTTATTTAAATCCAATGCAAGGCAACACAACAAATGGGTTTAAAACCATTATTTTCAACAACAACAACAACCAAACCAATCCACCGCTTCTCAACCATAATCTGACCACCAATCCTTCAACTTAATCGATGAAACCGAAGACGAGAACGAAGAGGAGCCGATCCCGACGTTGAAGAAGACGAGCCGTGGCATACGTTTGAAGGCGAAGGCCAAAAAAACCAAAGATACCGAATCACAAGTCAAAAAAAAAAAAAAAAAAAACTTTAAGGAAAAACGAGCTTGAAACGTATGAACCAAGACAGGAAGTTTTGCTTGCAAAAGGTCATTCATATTTCGAGGATCCAAAAAGGGTTGTGATCAACAAAAAGATACCTTTTGGTATAAAATACTCGACGTGTACAATACCAAAGCCAAGAGACGCGGTTTTATTAAGCGTACCAAGAACATGCTGATGGGAAAGTGGACTCCAATGAATGCAAGCATTCAAAAGTTTAATCACTAGTGGTCGAAAAAATCCCCCCCCTTTTATTTTTGTTACACGATGGAAACAATGAAGATTGGATAACGAGGGTGGAAGTTTTGTACAAAACTCACGTGGGTACTGAGTTTAAGCCACAGAGTGCTTGGCTTTTTTTGAAAGGCAAGCACAAGTGGACAAACCCCGAATCGACAAACGCAAGAAGCAATCGTTTTCATGTTACCGACGAAGAACCTGAGCATTTTGGAGATGATGCGTTGCCTCGGCCACCCGGGTTACAACGAATTGCTAAAAGTTAACGTTGTTGTTCTAAACCACCGCTAGCTGCTCCGGTTCAAAACCCGATAATGTATTCATAGAATTCATGAAGAAACCAGACGATTAGACCGCAAAGCAAAAATGCAAGTGATCGAGCAAGAGAGCGAAGACAGTTAATCCATGCTCAAAGGATTGTGAAGAGATGAGAGTGCTACAAATCGACACACGCGGGATGGATCCGGCCGACGCCATTATCATTAACGCCCAAAAGGCATGAATCCGAGCGGCATATCAACCACCACCAAACTAGTCGACGCCATTTACTTTATGTAGCGTTTTTAATTTATGTCTTTTGTTTCTTGTTTTTTTTATTTCTATGTAATTTTTTTTTAATTTAATGTAATGTTTTCAATTTAATGTATTGTTTTTAATTATATTGGGTATTTTTTTAAATTAATTAAATTAAAAAAAAAATTGGCCAACGGCACCAACCCAAAAAAATGTGAGTGCAACAGAATGCTCAGCAATCTGGTGCCGTTCTTCATTTTGCTGACGTGGCACCACTTTTTGAGAATTTTTGAGAACGACACGAGCCCAACGGCACGACCGTTCCCAGCACTCTAAGGAATTTACCATAGTTAGGCGTTCCAGCTAAAACATCAACAAGAGGTATGTTGATTCGAACGACTCTGTCACGTTGAGAAATTTCCGTATCTGGGGCTCCAATTTTTCTTTCTAAGGCTTTGAGGATATGGCATTTTTTTTTGTAAGTTTGTTAACGGTGTTTCTTGCGACTGGTTTTTGTGGGTTGATTTTTGGTTGTGGTGTAGTTCATTGTCTTTTCATCACTATCAAATTGATAGTGCTTTTTTTGGGATTATTTGTTGATCATATGTGTTTATCTGTGGATTATAGGATTACTACTTTCTTGTGAATACGCATTCACATGCTCATTACGAGCTTGCGGTGGTTGGTAAGCTTTGCTTCCTCGTGGGTTTGGTTGAGTATTGCTTGGAAGATATCCAGAAAGTCGACCAGATTGCTTGTCAGCGAGTCTGTCGAACTTATTTGGTAAGGTTTTGGATTGAAGCTTGATGATTTTTTTCGCTACTGTGTCTATTGAGTTTTTGGGTCCATGAATGTTTTCTTGAACAAAGCTTGGTTGATTGTTAGGACTCATGAAATTGTGAAATTGTTTTGAAATCATAAGTTTATCATTGTGTTGGTTGGTAGTTGTCTCGGTTGTAATCATTCCGTCCGCTTGAACACCAATTATCGCGATTCGAGTCTCGGTCGCGGTAATCATTGTGAAAACGAGTCTTACGAAAAGTTTGCATGAATTTAGCTTCTATTCTTCACGGGACATGGGCATGTCGTCATTGTCATGATCGGGTGTTGGTTGTTTAGCACCAGATTGGAGTTCTTTGTACTAGCATCTATTTTTTATGTTATGGGCATCCCTTATCCGGGCCATAATTTTGTCAGTATCGAAATTACTATTACCTTCATCGGCGAAAGCAACAGTTTTCTTAAGAGATGATTGAAACACCCTCATAAATCTGGGCATGCAGCGGAAGAGGAATAGACGAGGCGTTACCATTATGGATCAATAGCAACAAGATCTGAGAACAGACTGACTAAAACTGTCGTTGGAAAAGATACATTATAACAAAATATTTGGTTTGTACATAAGCCCATGGCTTTAAATTGTTCAACAATATAAATAAAGATTCCGATTTATAACAATTGTCCCCAAAATGTAATAAGACCCCAAATCTTAAGTGTTAACTTTTCAATTATTGACTTCCAATGTATCATCGCACCTCGTGCCTTATTGACCTAAAAAACATGCTTAAAACGTCAACATAATGTTGGTGAATTCATAGATTTATGTTAATCACTAGTAGGACCGCAAGATTTCCATGTGTATGATTTAGCAACACATGCAAACATTATAAAAAGTAATTACGTTTTCCTAAGGCATACACTGATCGACCTAATTGAATGGCAAATAAATATTGCCAACAAGTTCCGTGAATGATCGTGCTAAACCTGCAACATCCCAATTCGACATGGTCATGCGTTCGTATCCCAGTGATAGCCTAGTCACCGAACGGGGATTGACAATCCCTAATAGATCTATCCATACATTCGCGCCCACAAATGTAATTCCCAATCACATCATATGCAATTAACAGTTCATGATTCATGGACATAACGGTTATGGTAACTCTGACAAAACACATAATCATGGTATAAAAAATGTACACTTGCTTTCAATTTGAAAACAAAGCATGTTCTCACACCCAAGGATGTAAATCATTTAAATAATCTTAAAACAGGGCTAGGAACTCCCCTAGCAGTAGTTCCATGGATATAATAATATCCAAGCAATGAATCACAAACCGTCAAACCTAAGTAAATACGGATCCATAGTCTTAGTCCTACACTTTAAGCTAACGACTCATTGTATAAACTAAATTCCATTTCAAGTTCATATATACTGTTATCACTTGTGTGGTGGTGCACATGATTATTGTATTTATAATTTCGATGGTTCTCGAGAAACATGAAATCATTGTTAATAAAATACTTATTTATTACGTCGTTAATTAAACCCGTTTAATGCATGTATCTTAATATTCGACCGATTCGTTAAAGTGTTTTATTAATTCACTTTGTTCACAATCATACCCTTAATTTCTAGATATTTCACCTGTAATCCTTAGGTATATAAAATAAAGATTATTTACACTTTAAAAACCCTTTAGTTTCGATAATTACATAGTGTCCTTGTACGTTGACAAATTGTAATTTTAGTCTTTATAGTTACACTTCATCCCTATTTCAAAAATGTTTCAAAACATCCCTGGGTTATCACAATTCGAATATAATTTAATACCCGAAGTTTCGAATTGTACATTTTTTAGCCCTCGATTTGCAAAAATTGCATTTTAGCTCCAATAAAACTCAACAAGTGGGCATTTCTTTTTGTTAAGTCAAATAAGAGTTTAAAAGCGGTTTCCGCTATAAATAACTCATCAAGCTTAGTTTTGGCTTAACGGCCCAATAAGCCCGTTAAGCTAAAATAAGCTTGATGAGCTTATTTAATAAGCCGAAACAGCTATTTTCAACTAATTGTGAACTTAACAAAAAAGAAATGCCACTTGTGAGTTTTATTTGAGCTAAAAGGCAATTTTGCACAATCGAGTGCACACTAAAAATTACAATTCGAAAACGTAAGGGATGAAATTATATTTCGAATTGTATAACCCCAGGACTGGTTTTGAAACATTTTGAAACTCAGGACTGAAGTGTAACTATAAAGACCTAAATTACAAATTTGTAAACTTAAAGGACTACTTATGTAATTATCGAAACTAAAGGGTTTAAAGTGTAAATATCTATATTTTATAAACCTATGGATTAAAGTGAAATATCTAGAAACTTAAGGGTATATTGTGAACAAAAGTGAAGGAATAAACCTTACTATCGGTCGAATATAAATACTGGTATTAACGGTTTAATTAACGACGTAATAAATAAGTATATTTATTAACAATGATTTCACGTTTCTCGAGAACCATCGAAATTATAAATACAATAATCATGTGCACCACCACACAAGTGATAACAGTATATATAAACTTGAAATGGAATTTAGTTTATACAATAGTCTTAGTTAAATGTTAGACTAAGACTTTTTTTTTTTTGACCGTATTTACTTAGGTCATTGACGGTGTATTCATTTGCTGGATATTTATTATCATTCAGAGAACTACCTGCTAAGGTGAGTTCATAGCCCCATGTTTTAAGATTATTTAAATGATTTACATCCTTGGGGTGGAACAATGCTTGTTTTACAAAATTGACAGCAATGTACAATTAATACCATGATATGTGTTTTGTCTGAGTTACCATAACCCGTTTATGGTCCATGATCATGTAACTGTTAATTGCATAGAGTGAGTGATTACATTATTTGGGCCGAATGTTATGGATAATCTATTAGGGATCGACAAATCCCGTTCGGGTGACTAGCTAACACTGGAACGAACGCATACCATGTCGAATTTGGGATGTTCAGGGTTAAGCACATCATTCACGACACTTGTTGGCAAAATATTTCTTTGCATTCATAGATGTCAGCTCAGTGTCATGAGCTTAGAAAACGTAATACTTTTTATAATGTTATGCCTGGTTGCTAAATCAGTACACATGAAATCTTGCGGTGCCTACTGTTATTAACATAAATCTATGAATTCACCAACATTATTTGACGTTTTTAAGCATGTTTTTTAGGTAATAGCCACGAGGTGCGATGATACATTGAATCCACTAATTGAAAGTAAACACTTTAAATTTGGGTCCTTATTACATTTGGGGACAATTGTTATAAATCGAATCTTTATTTATATGTTGAACAATTAAAGCCATGGCTTATGTTAACAAACAAATATTTTGTTAAATCCAATGTATCTTTTTCAAACGACACGTTAGTAGTCGTTCTCCAGATCTGGTGCTATTGATCCATACATGTAACGCCCTCGATATCCTCATCCGCGTCGCCCAGATTTTGGAGGGGTGTTTACAATCATCTCTTAAGAAAACTGTTGCTTTCGCCGATGAAGGTAATAGTAATTTCGATACTGACAAAATTATGGCCCGAATGGATGCCATAACCATAAAAATGGATGCTTAGTACAAAGAACTCCAATCTCGTGCTAAACAACCAACACCCGATCATGACGATGACGACATGCCCATGTCCCGTGAAGAAGAAGCTAAATTCATGCAAACTTTTTGTAAGACTTGTTTTTACAATGATTACCGCGACCGAGACTCGAATCGCAATAATTGGCGTTTAAGCGGACGGAATGATTACAACCAAGACAACTACCAATCCAACACCGATGATAAACCTTACGATCTTCAGAAACAATTCAACGATTTCATGAAGTCCCAACAATCAACCAACGCCTTTGTCAAAGAAACATTCATGGACCCAAAAACTCAACTAGAAACAGTAGGCAAAAATCATCAAGCTTTAATACAAAACCTCGAAAATAAGTTCGACAGACTCGTTGACAAGCAATCTGGTTGACCTTCTGGATCTCTTCCAAGCAATACTCAACCAAACCCACAAGAAAGCAAAGCTTACCAACCACCGCAAGCTCGTAATGAGCATGTGAATGCCGTATTCACAAGAAATGGTAAATCCTATAATCCACCAGATAACCCGGATGATCAACAGAATAATTCTGAAAACACTATCAATTTTGATAGCGATGACGAAGACAATGAACCTACACCACAACCAAAAACTCAACCCACAAAACTAGTCTAAGAAACACCGTTAACCAAACCATACAAACCAAAAATTCCATATCCTCAACGCCTTAGAAAAGAAAAAATGGAGGCCCAATACGGAAAATTTCTTGACATGATCCGATCCGTTCGAATCAACGTACCTCTTGTCGATGTCTTAGCCGGAATGCCTAACTATGGTAAATTCCTTAGAGTGCTGGGAACGGTGGTGCCATTGGGCTCGTGCCGTTCTCAAAAATTCTCAAAAAGTGGTGCCACGTCAGCAAAATGGAGAACGGTACCAGAAACTGAATGACACCACATTTGCTGGGGCATTTGTTGGCTCCACATTTCTGGTGCCGTTGGCTAATTTTTTTAAAATTTACTTAATTTAAAAAATACCCAATATAATTAAAAACAATACATTAAATTAAAAACATTACATTAAATTAAAAAAAACATTACATAGAAATAAAAAAAACAAGAAACAAAAGACATAAACTAAAAACGCTACATAAAGTTAACGGCGTTGACTAGTTTGGTGGTGGTTGATATGCCGCTCAGATTCGTGCCTTTTGGGTGTTAATGATAACGAGCGTCCGGCCGTTTCCCATTTCCGCAGTTGTGTCGATTTGTAGCACTCTCATCTCCTTCGCAATCCTTTGAGCATGGATTAACTGCCTTTGCTCTTCGCTCTCTTACTCGATCACTTACATTTTTGCTTTGCGGTCTAACTCGTATTGTTCTTTCATGAATTCTTAATACATCATCGGGTTAGAACCGGAGCTAGCGGTCGAGTTAGAACCAAAACGTTGACTTTTAGCAATTCGTTGTAACCCGGGTGGCCGAGGCAACGCATCATCTGCAAAATGCTCAGATTCTTCATCGGTAACATGAAAACGATTACTTCTTGCGTTTGTCGATTCGGGGTTTGTCCACTTGTGCTTGCCTTTCAAAAAAAGCCACGCACCTCTTGTGCTTAAACTCAGTACCCACGTGAGTTTTGTACAAAATTTCCACCCTCGTTATCCTAAAAAAAAACAAAAAAAAAAACAAAAAATCTTCATATGTTCTCCCCACTACGTGTAAGCATTTTCGACACTATTTGATTAAAACTTTGAAATTGCTTCATGCATTGGAGTCCCACCTTTCCATCACATAGTTCTTGTACGCGTAATAAAACCGCGTCACTGAGCTTTGGTATTGACACTCGAGTATTTATAACCAAAAGTATCTTTTCCTGTTGATCACAACCCTTTTTGGATCCTCGAAATTTAATGCAACTACTGCCAAAAGCAACGCCTCGTCTAGGTTCCATACGTTTTCAAGCTCGTTTTCTTAATTATGACTTGTGATACGATCTTGGGTTTTATGGCCTTCGCCTTCAAACGAGCCACGGCTCGTCTTCTTCAACGTCGGATCGCTCCTCATCGTTCGCGGTCTTTGGTTTCCAATACAGATGACAAACCTTATGATCTTCAAAAACAATTCAACGATTTCATGAAATCTCAGCAAACAACCAACGCTTTCGTGAAAGAAACATTTATGGACCTTAAAACCCAACTCGAAACCGTAGCCAAAAATCACCAAGCTTCAATCTAGAATCTTGAGACTAAGTTCGACAGACTCGCTGACAAGCAATCTGGTCGACCTTCTGGATCTCTACCAAGTAACACTCAACCAAACCCAAAAGGACACAACTCCAAAACCTATCAACCACCGCAATCTCGTAATGAGCATGTGAATGCCGTATTCACAAGGAGTGGTAAATCCTACAACCCACCAGTAAACCCAAATGATCAACAAAACGATTCTGAAAACACTATCAACTTCGATAGCGATGATGAAGATGAAGAACCAACACCACAACCAAAAACTCAAAATCCAAAACCAGTTAAAGAGACTCCGTTACCCTAACCATACAAACCAAAAATCCCATATCCTCAACGTCTTAGGAAAGAGTAAATGGAAGCTCAATACCGAAAATTTCTCGACATAATCCGCTCCGTCCGAATCAACGTACCTCTTATCGACGTATTAGCTGGAATGCCTAATTATGACAAATTTCTCATAGAGCTAATAAGCAACAAACACAAGATCGAACAAATTTCTGCCGCTTTCTTAAGCGATGAAAGTTCAGCAATGATCCAAAATAAAGTTCCACCAAAACTAGGAGACCCCAGAAGTTTTCTTATTCCATGTAATTTTAACAAAACTTTCTCCTGCAATGCCTTAGCTGACCTTGGTGCTAGCATTAACCTTATGCCATATTCATTATACGCAAAACTATCTCTTGAAACTCTTAAACCTACCAAAATGAGCGTAAGATTAGCCGATAGATCATTCTAATACCCTGTTGGAATAGCTGAAAATATGCTCATTGAAGTTGGTAAATTCACCTTTCCTGCTGATTTTGTCATTCTCGAAATGGAAGAAGATAGTAAAGTTCCCCTCATTTTGGGACGACCATTTCTTCATACTGCTGATGCAGTTATTCGAGTTAAACAGAAACAACTCAACCTTGGAGTTGGAACTGAACGAATGATTTTTAATATCGATTCCGCAATGAAGCATTCTTATTCGAACGATGATACCTGTTTCAGTATCGATGTTATCGATGAAATCCTAGAAGAAGACTTCGATGCTCTTCTAAACGAAGGTAGTAAAATCCTCCATTCTATCAAAGGAACCCTTCTCGAAAAAGAAATCTTTGCTGAATTCGATGAATTCATGGCAATGACTGCCAATGAAAACTCTGACTCTGAATCCGATACCGAAAAACTACCATTCGAGAAAATCACCATCAATACAGATTATAAAATCAAAACATCTCTCGAAGAACCTCCTACGGATCTCGAACTTAAACCTCTTCCTGATAATCTGGAATATGTATTCCTGGAAGAACCTTCTTTTCTTCCCGTTATCATATCATCTCAGCTTTCCCAAGAAAAGAAAAACAAACTTGTATCCGTCCTTAAAAAGCATAAGCAAGCTTTTGCTTGGAAAACAACAGATATTCCTGGTATTTGCCCATGATTCTATAAACATAAGATACAACTTCTGGATGACAGGAAACCAGTTATCAAAAAATAGAGAAGGTTAAACCCAAACATGCAATAAGTTGTTAAAAAAGAAATCGTGAAACTCTTAGATACCGGTGTTATATATCCTATTGCCGATAGTCCTTGGGTTAGTCCTATTCACTGTGTACCAAAAAAGGGTAGAATTACAATTGTAACCAACAAAAATGATGAACTTGTTCCAACAAGAACCGTTACGGGTTGGCTAGTATGCATCGATTATCGTAAAGTCAATGAAGCAACCGTAAAAGATCACTTCCCTTTGCCATTTATGGATTAAATGTTAGAAAGACTCGGAGGGAATAAATAGTTATATTTCCTCGATGGTTTTTTTGGCTATTTTCAAATTCCTATCGATCCTAATGATCAAGAGAAAACAACATTCACATGTCTTTTTAGAACATACGCTTATAGTCGAATGCCTTTCGGGTTATGTGATGCTCCTGCCACATTCCAAAGGTGCATGTTGGCAATCTTTCACGATATGATCGAAGAATCCGTCGAAGTATTCATGGATCATTTTTCTGTCTTCGGAAACTCTTTTGACACATGTCTAAACAACCTCGATAAAATGCTTCAGCGTTGTAAAGATACTCATCTTGTCCTAAATTAGGAAAAGTGTCACTCCATGGTTAAAGAAGGAATTATGCTTGGATACAAAGTGTCTAGTGCAGGATTTGAAGTCGACAAAGCAAAAATCAACATAATCTTAAAACTTTCACCCCCGACTAATATTAAAGTTATTAGAAGCTTTCTCGAACATGCCGATTTTTACTGACATTTCATTAAACATTTCTCAAAAATCGCCCGACTTCTTACTAGGCTGCTTGAAAATGATACTCCATTCGAATTCGATGATGAATGTCAAAAAGCATTTGAATTACTGAAGGAAAAACACACATGTGCTCTTGTGATCGTAAGCCCATATTGGAATCTTCCATTTGAACTTATGTGTGATGCCAGTGACTTCGCAATCGGAGCCGTCTTAGGCCAAAAAGATGGTAAATTTTTTCACCCATTCTACTTCGCAAGTAAAACTCTTAATCCAGTTTAAAAAATACACCATAACCGAGAAAGTGCTTATGGCTGTAGTTTTGGAATTCGACAAATTCAGATCTTATCTTATTCTCTCAAAAACTATTGTTCACACTGATCATTCAGCCCTAAGGCACTTCTTCAGGAAGCAAGATGCTAAACCACACCTTATTCGATGGATCTTACTTTTACAAGAATTCGACATAGAAATCAAAGACAAAAAAGGAACAGAAATGTTGCAGCCAACCATTTGTCCCGAATTGAAAATGATGAAACAAGCGATGACAATGAAGTTGATGACAATTTTCCTGGAGAAACCTTGATGGAAATCAACACCAAAGATGAACCTTGGTTCGCAGACTTTGCAAACTATTTAGTCGATGATATTATACCAAAAAGGATGACATACCAACAAAAGAATAAATTTTTCTTTGACCTCAAACACTACTTTTGGGAAGAGCCTTACATTTTCAAAGTATGTTCTGATGGTATGATCAGACGTTGTATATCTGGACCAGAATCCCGAACCATTTTAGATCAATGTCACCACAGACCGACAGGTGGACATTATAGACCCAACATAACTGCTAAAAAAGTCCTTGACTCAGGATTTTACTGGCCAACAATAATCAAAGAAGCTTATACTTTAGTTCACATTTGCGAAGCATGCCAAAAGACAGGAAATATATCAAAACGTGATGAGATACCCTTAAAAAACATTCAAGTATGTGAAATTTTTGACATATAGGGTATCGACTTTATAGGACCATTCCCGAAGTCATATAAGTTTGAATACATTCTAGTCGTTGTAGATTACGTGTCTAAATGGGCTGAAGCTTAGGCTTTACCAACCAATGATGCCCGAGTAGTTGTCGCCTTCATGAAAAACTCTTCTGCCATTTCGAAATGCCCAAAGCTCTAATCAGTGATCGTGGTACTCATTTCTATAACAAAATAATGGAAAGAACAATGAAAAGATATGGAGTTAATCACCATTTTTCCACATCATATCATCTTCAGACTAGTAGTCAAGTTGAAAACACGAACAGAGCTCTTAAAAGAATTCTTGAAAAAACTGTTAAAGACAATCCTGCTATTTGATCAAGAAAACTTGATGACACTCTATAGACTTTTCGCATTGCCTACAAAACACCTACCGGTACCACACCCTACAAACTAATATATGGAAAGAACTGTCACTTACCATTTGAAATTGAACACCGTGCATACTGGGCTTTGAAAAACTGCAACCTTGATTTTATCGCTGTTGGTGAGAACATAATGTTTCAGTCGCATGAGTTAGATGAACTTAGATACCAAGCCTATGAAAACTCCTGTTTATACAAGGTAAGAATCAAAGTCTAGCACGACAAAAAGTTAAGAATGAGAAAATAATTCAAACAAGGAAATAAAGTCCTACTCTTTCACTCGAATTACAAATTTAAACAACTAAAACTTAGATCTTGATGGTTAGGACCATATATAGTGAAATATCAATATCCATCCGGATATGTTGAACTCTATGGAAAAGATGGAAAGACGTTCATAGTAAATTACCATTGATTGCTAGTTTTAATACACAATAAAATATATATACTAATATAACCTTAAGAGCAATTAAGAAAATTCCCTAAGGAAAATTCACTCTCAAAAATATATAATATAATATATAATTCGTATATTTATCCGGGAAGAATGATCACCCGGGTCGTTTCCCCAAAAAAAAAAAAAATTTTTTTTTTTGATTATTTTTGAATTTTTTTATTAATTAAAGACTATTTCAATCTAATTAAATCCTAAAAAAAATAAAAATAGAAAATAATTGAATTTATATTTTTTTTAGATTAAACAAAGTAAAAGAAAATTTTAGAAAAAGAAATCACTACTTTTGACTTTTTAAATTTTAAGATATGAATTTTCTCAAATTTAAACTAATTAAAAGCTTAAAAATAATAAAAATGCTAAAAATATAAACCCTAAAATTTTTATAAAAATTGTACTAGAAAACGAAAAAGTGCAAAAATTTATGGAAAATAAAAGCCCTAATTTTTACCTTTTTATTAAACTTTAATTAAACTAATTAAAAACTAAACCTAATAATTTAATTAAAATGATTAAAATAACAAAGAAACTTAACTAAGGACTAATGAAGTGAGTTCTTAAAGGACAAACAGTGTAAACTAAAAGGACTAACGAAGAAAGCTAATAAAACTTAAAAGTTTCACTTCTTACCCTGAGGCCTAACCCGATTACACCTTAAGTCCTTTTAAGCCTAAAAATAAGTTGAAATTTAAAAAGTGCTTATTAAGGGAAACTTATAAAAGCAAAGTTAAAGAACAAGGTGTGGTGAACAACTTTAATAAAAGCTATATGAACTGAAAACCACTAATAAGCTCTAAAAGAGCTTATCAATAAGCTGAATCAGTAAGTGAGGGTTTCCCCTTGGTTTTACTTAAAAGCTTGTAAAAAGCTCATTTTAAGCTCAATTTGAAAAAGAAAAGGTGATCTAGCAGGCTTATGATTTGCTTAATCTAAAAATGAAAAGTAAATTAACCTAGAAATAGATTAAGCTAACTAAAATTGAAGGTAAAAATGCTAAACTCGAGGAACTAAGCAAAAAGCACAAAATCCATATAGGCTCAAATTCTTAATAAGCTAAACAAGATTATAAGCTTTTGAAATCTAATCAAACAACTCCTAAGTTATGAAACTAAATGCAAAAACCATAGTCTATAAGCTAAAATTTAAATTAAAAAGCTACTTTAATCTACCTACTATTTTTGGTATTTTGGTTTTTCTTAGTTGAAATTTGACAGCAGAATAAGCTAGGAAAATAAGCTAGAAAATAAATTTTAAGTCTTAATCT
>BQNB010074198.1:0-31870 GCA_026074375.1 Tanacetum coccineum | reverse complement strand
TATGTATAGTTTTGCATACCGTTTAAGTTTATTATGATTAGTACTGGCAAATGGGTTCAAGAATTGCAAAAATTAGGATTTCGTATTTGTTATATACATGTTTAGAATGTGTTTCGCAATTGTTACAACTTGTTTAACTAGGTGTAATACGTATTTGTTATATATTGAACTTATTATATTTTAACAAACTATGTAAAAATAATCATAAGTTTGATTAATTAGAGAAAGTAGATATTTTCTTTATCTTGATATCATCTAATAATATAGATACCGGTGTTGAATAATTATGTTTTGATCTCTACATATAACGAAAAATTGATAATTCACTTCTTATAGAAGGAAAAAACTGTTGGAATATGTCCATGTATAAATTAATATACGTCCGGATTATTTATTCGAGCATACCAGGACGCACGCGTTAATACGTAAAACAATTAAAGAATATATTAAATGTAATATATTTATGTGATAAGCATAACTTATGTTAAATAGTTAAAGTAAATATTTAATGAGTTATTAATATGGCATTTAAGGAAAAAGAAAGTAACGGTTTTCCTTTTAATTGGTCATAAACCCCTATTAAGGAGGTGAGGGGGTTTTTCTTGCAAGGACAAGGAATTTAGCCTATAAATAGAGGTTAAGGGATTCATTGTTGAGAGACCTTGTGAAACATAATCCTTAAATCTCTCTCCATCTCTTTTGTTTATTCGATCAACCAAAACTCAAAAGGGCTTTTCGGTTCTTGTGTTGGTTCGATCCAAGGGGAAAAACCACAAGGGTTTCAATCGTTGATTTCTACGAGAACGTGGTGGTTTTATTGCTTATCACTACTAGTACTAGCATACTTAATTGTTTGCTAAAGAACGTATTGTGTGTGTTGAAGTAGAGGGATTATACTTTGATCCTAGTGGTTACGCGTGGTGTTATACATACGTGTATATTCAAGAAGGTATAATATTTATTGCTGAAATGTACACATCTCTAATCTTGTTAATTATGAATTCTATACGTGTCTACTTTCTGCTGCGTACTCGTGTTTAATGGTTAATTAGATTTAAAATCCCAACAGTGGCATCAAGAGCCATCGTGTGGAATTTGTAGTTACAAGTAATTAAAATTTGACAAAAATTAGGGTTCTTGATTAATTTTTAAGCCCTTTGGGCATTTTTATGCATAAAGATTCAATCTTTATGTATAAGTTACAATTTTTATTGATTATAAAATTAATTAGACGAATTCTAGGTTGTATGAAATTTTATTAAAACTTGATGGGTTTAATTGTTAATTGATCGATTTTATACTCTTTATTAATTGTTAATGCGGTGTCCATGATAAATCCATTCAAATTTATCATGGATCGATATGTGATATAATATTGTTAATTGTTAATGGTTTTATGCAAATATGATGATCAAGAATTAAAAACATAGACATTAAATTTAATTGGTAAGATCTACGATTTTAAAAGCTAGGTAAGACCTTAGCTAAGTCTTAATGGGGCCTAAAGTTGTTTAAATTTTATGTGCTATGTGGTATATACTTGTATATGGCTTACGCAATCAATTATATTGATGTATGTGGCCGGAATCATTGGATGATGTAGCCTTATATGAATATATACATGTTTTAATTATTAGATAATAAGGATCATAATTGATATTTGCATGACTTAATTGTTAAGTGTTGTTATTTGAATAATTGTTATGTGAATAATTATTATATTTTTAATAATATAAAATTCATGTTAATACTGGTGTTGAATAATTATGCTTTAGTCTAGTTATGTATTATGTATAGTTTTGCATACCGTTTTAGTTTATTATGATTAGTACTGGCACATGGGTTCAAGAATTGCAAAAATTAGGATTTCGTATTTGTTATATACATGTTTAGAATGTGTTTCGCAATTGTTACAACTTGTTTAACTAGGTGTAATACGTATTTGTTATATATTGAACTTATTATATCGTAACAAACTATGTAAAAATAATCATAAGTTTGATTAATTAGAGAAAGTAGATATTTTCTTTATCTTGATATCATCTAATAATATTGATACTGGTGTTGAATAATTATGTTTTGATCTCTACATATAACGAAAAATTGATAATTCACTTCTTATAGAAGGAAAAAACATGAAGTGCATGATCGTGTGGTGGTTGGGGAGGCGGGACTCGCGAACAGACTTTCAGCGTATTCTCCTCTTCTATTACCATCCTTTAGAGTCTCATAGGCAGCCCCCAACCGTGGTGTTGCAACATGTATGGCATTGCACTTAATATATGAAAGGGGCGTCTTTTGACTTTTCAGGTTGCAAACATGGTTGAAACGTTGAAGAAGATGAATTCAAACTTTTAAGGTATTAACTTTAGCTACTTTCTTTTAAAAAAACAAATGAATTTTTTCAGCCATTTCAAGTCCGGCGGTATAAAGTACATATAATAAGTGCCTCAGGCTAAACATTAAATTAGCCTCGCCGCAACGCGCAGACACGTTCCCACTCGTTGGCTCCTACGTACTATCAATATAACAAAACATTTATATATATTTTTTTTCTAATTTGGATGTTAGTTTTAACCAATACTTTGTAATATTTATGTAGCGCAAAAGCGATGAATGTGGATCAGCTAAGTTTCTACTAGCACAAGCATTACGCTTGCGTACATTAGCTCATTATGAGGTGTTCAACTCTACAAAGGCATGTATTTCTTTATGCAAGCTCATTGAGATCTCCATTGAATATGTATTACTTATATTTTTTATTTATATACATAGTATATGTTTATTTATTTATTTTGGAGCAAAAGAATTTATGCAAAGATGACATTAATGAAGCTTTGAAGTTGCTGGCTACTACTTCTTATATTCGGTTGACTGCTAAGTATCTGTGGTTATCATGATATAATAGGAAACTTTTATTCTATGTCTTCGACGTCTTAATCACTGCATATAGATTCTACTTATTTACTTTTGGCTTTTTTAGTAATATCTTTTATAAGGATTCTTTTTCTTGCAGAAGCATGATGACAATGTTCACAAGTTATTAAAAATGTATCTTTATTTCAGCAAAGTGGTGACACGAGAATGTTGTGGTAGTTCAAAAGCCAGCACAACCATCTCAATTGTCGATCAATCCACAATCAACTCCAAACTAACACGATCGACCATGATGATTTTGCGAAAGATAATGATTTTATAATGGAAGAGGGGGAAAACATCCAAAAACTCGAAAAGTTGGTTCTATTATCTCCAGTAAGGTATGATCACGTGTGAACCATTTTGTATAACCTTTTTTGTATAAACTTTTTTTTGTATAACCTTTGATTCTTACACTAAAACAAAATATCAACCATGGCCTCACGCATGATCCATTTAAACAGGTTATACAAAATGGTTCACACGTGATCATACCTTACCGGAGATAATAGAAAAACTTTTCGAGTTTTTGGATGCTTTCCCCCTCTTCCATTACAAAATCATTATCTTTCGCAAAATCATCATGGTCGATCGTGTTAGTTTGGAGTTGATTGTGGATTGACCGACAATTGAGATGGTTGTGATGGCTTTTGAACTGCCACAACATTCTCATGTCACCACTTCGCTCAAATAATAATACAATTTTTTTAATACAATGATGAACATTGTCATCATGCTCCTGTAACAAAAAGAATCCTTAAAGATGTTGCTAAACAAAGCCAAAAGTGAATTAATAAATATGTAGAATATATACACAGTGATTAAGACGTCGAAGACATAGAATAAAAGTTTCCTAGTATATGATGATAACCATGGATACTTAGCAGCCAATTGAATACAAGAAGTAGTTGCAAGCAACTCTAAAGCTTCATCATTGTCGTCTTTGCATAAATTCTGTTTGCACCAAAATAAATAAATAAAAAAAGATATATTACGTATATAAATAAAAAAACATAAGTAATACATATTGAATGAAACCATCTCAATGAGCTTGCTTAAAGAAATACACAAGCATAATGCTTGTGCTAGTAGAAACTTAGCTGATCCTTTGGTTAAAACTATATCAAATTAGGAATTTGTATATATATATATATATATATATATATATATATATATATATATATGCTCCGGTTCCATTAAGAATGTTTTTATTTTGAGAAGATTGAGAAATCTTCGTTTGAGAAAATTGATTCATATTTTTTGATTTGATTCACAAGTAAACATCATTTAATAGTGAACCGAATCTATAAATAACAAATTTGATTCACAAATCATTGTTAAAATCGAGTTATGGTAATGATTCATTAAACTTGTACAGATGATTCAGTATTGTACTTATATCGCAAAATCGAGTGATTTTTAACATTGATTCAAAAATAAAGAATTGACATTTTTTGTTATAATCTTATTAAAACTGAGTTATTTACGCTTAAGAAAACTTTGAATCAATGTTAGGAAAATTTTCGTTTTTGATTACCTTCTCAATCTTCTCAAAATAAAAAAGACATTCTCAATCGATCCGGCTTATAATATATTATATATATATATAATATATATATGTATATATATATATATATACGGAGGCTTTATTTTATATCTAATCTTAGGCTGGAGAACTACAGAGAACTCCTTTCAACCGATCATATATTTTAGATATTAAAGATTTAAAATTTATCTTAAAGGGTATAATGGTAAAAGTGAAAATCTATTTTATTTATTAAATTTCGTTTTCTAAAATTCCATAATTTTAGGATCTAGAAATTTTTTTACTTTTTTTCAGCAATCAAATTTTCAGAAATTAAGAAAAAAACTAATTTTTCTATTGTTTTTTTTGCAACCAACAAGTTTTTGAGAAAGTGAAGTGCATATATGTCTTTTAAGATTTTTTTTTACTTTTTTTTGCAGCAGTCAAATTTTCAAAAATTAAGAAAAAAACTAAGATTGTAACATGTTTAACAATAATTTTTTGTTTCAAAACTTAATTGCATATATGTTTTTAGTATATACTCTTCTAACTTTAAAGTTTAAAACTAACCATAGAAACATTATACATCTTAATTCAAAATTTATAAAAAGTCAATCTAAATATCATACACAAAATTTGATAACAAATGAAATACAATAAAAAAACATGTACGTATAAAAAACTTGTGATTATCATCAAATACAATAGAACATGCGCGCCATCCAAAAACATATATGCAAGTCTTTCAAGAACATGTATGCATGTTTTCAAGAACAACAAGAACATGCAAGTCTTTCAAGAACACGCGCGCTTTTCCAACTTGTGTGCACGCCTGCCAAAAACATGTATGCGCGACTTCAAAGAACATATATGTACTTCGAGTTTCTCATCAAACTCTTTATAACATATCGCAGCTTCACAAAACTACATGTAACGCCTTCAATAATTATATTTTTTTCAAATGCCGATTGTCTTTGCTTTGTGTCCACTTCTTCATTGATATTCTTTATTTCTTCAGTAATCATCTGGTACAACACAAAACAAATCCTAAAGATTATATTTTACTACAAATAATTCACAGTTTTATTAATAAAATACATTATCCAAATAACAAAAACTTTAGTTTGATCAATTTTATGTAAATGTAATATTAAAAGTGGGGTGTTAACTTTTTAATCTAACATAAATTAATATGCGATTTCTGGTTAACCGTATTATTATTCCCACGTTCAATCAGAGTGATCACTAGTTGATGCTAAACACTCTTGTTGATCTTGACCGATTACCAATTAATTGATATAAAACAAAGAGGCCAATTTTAGATAAACAAAGGATTCTCATCAGCATTCATTACTTTTTTCACTTTTAATCTGTGACACCGACACGCGTACGCATAAATTGTAGTAACAAATTCGAAATTGATGAATGTTTAAAGCTTATTATCACTATATTATATTCGCTTAAATTCATTATTATAACATAACATTAACATTTAGCAATTTTCTTTCCAAAATCTCTATAATACATTAATCAGACTATACATAATTTATTTTGAAAACAATATTTCTTTCAATTAATTTCAGAGAAAATATAAATTATACAAACCTGATCCTTTCACGATCATGTAACGCCCGACCGTTTAATGTGTATATACCATAAATCGAATATCCAATCGGAGATTATAGGGGAGAGGTCGGCAGTTGTTTTTGAAGATGGGAAGAGTTCGGTGGTGTTTGTGAAAAAGTAAATAAGGTAAACCCCCTTTTAGGGGTGGATGCTATTTGTATTAAATTTTGCATTTAATTGAAATTATATGTATTTTCAAAAATGCCATTTTGCATTGATATGTTGTACTTTATGTATTATTATGAGTAAAAAGAGTGGTTCTGTCGGTTCTTTCACTAAGAATGGTACTGAAAAGAAAGTTACACTATATATATATATATATATATATATATATATATATATATATATATATATATATATCTAATAGTTGAGACAAATTAAAAAGTCTTTTTTATAAAAAAATAAGAAGGATTTTTTCTTTTTTACCCTTGATTTAAAATCAACAGTGTAGATTAACTATCATCTTAACTAACTATTAGAGAGTAAGTAATTTCCCAAATACTCTTCTAACTAACTTTTTTAAACAAATATAATAATTAACATTATTAAAAAAAATCAATTACTTGATTTTAAAAAACCCATCTTCTTCCCTCGTAAACCACACATAAACACACACATATCACTCAAAAATCAATGGATTTTCGCATTAAAAAGGGGATTTTTCACAAAATCTTTAATCCATGTCACGCTAATCTTCAATCCGTTCCCCAATATTTGATCGAATTAGGGTTTGTAACACCAATCGGGTTAAAATCAATGGATTGTTCATCGTCGATTTTAAGCTCAATATAGTTACCAATTAATAATGGTAACAATCAAGGTATGTATTTTTTCGTTAAAATCGATTTCGGTTCGACATCAGATAAAGCTTTGTTGTTCTAATTTAGTGTATGTGATAATAAATTTGTGTTATTTTTTTCTTTGATATGTAAATTAGGGTAAATTTGATTTTTTAGTGTAATTTGATGCAATTATGTATTTTGTGGTGAATTTTCAGCAAGATTAGTGTTTTTTGTGTAATTTGTTTAAATTATGGATTGGTGATGAAAGTTGAGAAACATTAGTGTTGTTATTGTAGATTGATGCACAAATTAGTATTATATACTCAACATGTAAGCTTGAATTATTAGTGTGACTTGATCAAAAAAATATTTATTTTTGATGCACAAATAACATGTATTGGTGTATCATTAATTTTAGTTATTAGTATAATTTTTTTTATTATAGAATTGAAGCACAAACTTGTGTTAATCTCTATATCTGTGTTGTGATTTTCTTTTTGTTCATAGCTGTTACATCTTAATCGCAACTATAGTGAACCCTGATGCACAAACTATAATTTGATCCAACAATCAAAAATGAATCAAAACAATTAGGTATTGTTCGTTTTGACAAGATGAATGGGGTAAAGTTTTACATACCGATGTTTAACATTGAAGGGTAAATTGTTATAACACTTAGAACTTTTATTATATATATTATATATATATATTATATTTTATATAATATATTATATTATATATATTATATATAGGGATAGTTCTAAAGAAAATCATATTTGCTGGAAAACCTAAAAAACCAAAAAAGAATAGGGCATCAGTTTAGTATGTTTTAGGCTTCTGTTGATGTTTTATGGGTTTTCCATCGAGATTAGGTTTTCTCTCGATCCCATTCCTATATATATATATATATATATATATATATATATATATATATATATATTATATATATATATATATATATATTTTATATTATATTTTTTTACTATATATATAATAGTTGAGTTCCATATAAAAGACTTTATTTCATAAAACATAAGAAGGATTTTTGGACCCTTGATTTAAAATCAACAGTGTAGATTAAAAACTTCAATCTAGAAACTATATATTAGAGGGTAAGTAATTTCCCAAATACTCTTCATAAATAACTTTTTTTAAACAAATAATTATACTTAACATTTTAAAATATCAGTTAATTGAATATTTATAAACCCAACTTTTTACTTCGTTAAACACACATAAACACTCACATATCACTCAATCAATCAATGGATTTTCCGCATTTAAAAAGGGGGGATTTTTCACAAAATCTTTAATCCATGTCACGTAATCTTCCATTCCGTTCCCATATATTCGATGAATTAGGGTTTTTGTAAACCAAATCGGGTTAAAATTAATGGATTGTTAATCGTCGATTTTAAGCTTAATATAGTTACCAATTAATAATGGTAACAATCAAGGTATTTATTTTTTTCATTAAAATCGATTTCGGTTTGACATTAGATAAAGCTTTGTTGTTCTAATTTAGTGTATGTGATAATAAATTTGTGTTATTTTTTTATTTGATATGTAAATTAGGGTAAATTTGTTTTTTTAGTGTAATTTGATGCAATTATGTATTTTGTGGTGAATTTTCAGCAAGATTAGTGTATTTTGTGTAATTTGTTTAAATTATGGATTAGTGATGAAAGTTGAGAAACATTAGTGTTGTTATTGTAGATTGATGCACAAATTAGTATTATATACTCAACATGTAAGCTTGAGTTATTAGTGTGACTTGATCAAAAAAATATTTATTTTTGATGCACAAATAACATGTATTGGTGTATCATTAATTTTAGTTATTAGTGTAATTTTTTTTATTAGTAGAATCTGATGCACAAACTTGTGTTATTCTATATCTGTGTTATTAGTGTTACTGTCATCAGATTTTTTTTTGTTCATAGTTGTTACATCTGATGCAACTGTAGTAGAACTTGATGCACAAACTATAGATGTTGATCAACAACAAATGGTCAAAACATTAGGTATTGTTCGTTTGACAGATGATGGGGTAAAGTTTTACAAACCGGATGTTTAACCATTGAAGGGTAAATTGTATAACACATTAGAGGATGCTTTACATTTCTACAAAACATACGCGAAGCTTAGTGGTTTTGAAGCTCGAAAATCTACTGAATATAAGAGAAAAGATGGTAAAGTAAAGCAAAAGTATTTTGTTTGTAGTAGAGAAGGATTTAAGCTGATTGCACTTATGGACACAGTGGTTGATAATTTTGAAAATCTAGAAATTAAGAAGGCAAAGCGAAAACAAAAAAGACCTTCATGTCATTGTGGATGTTTAGCCCGTGTGATTTTAGATCTTACAGCTGAGAATAAGTATGAAGTTTGTATTTTTGATGAAGAGCATAATCACCCATTTGTGGATGAGGATGATATCTCACGCTTAAAGTCTTCATGAAAATTGACTTTTTCAAAAAAGCAACTTTTATTCCGGGTTTCAAATAATAATATTGGTCTTTTTTTATGCATCTTCAATATGTTTTCGTGGTTTTGTTTGTGTGTTTCACTCTCGTTATGCTCTAATTCCGCTCTGCAAGTATCTTAAACTTACCTCGTCTAGTTCGAAATATGCATCGTCATTAGATTCTAATACGGTGATAACGTTATGTTAGTTATAATTTTAATTAACATATGCTTATATACAACGTCTTTGTAAATATATGATGTATGCTTGTAGATAAACGATTTTGATGAAAGCTTTCAAGATGATGAAAGAGTTGTTTGGCGGTTTTGATGAAGTTGGTGCAACATCAGTTGACTGTAAGAACTTTAGACGAGGTATCAATTTGTTCATTGGGGAATATGATGTGGAAATGGTTGTTGAACTATTAATGAATAAGCAGGAGTATATAAACGGATTTTCATGTGACTATTTCACCAATGATGATGGCAATCTTTCTGGCTTGTTCTGGGCAGACGAAGTTGCAAAGCATAACTATCTTTCTTTCGGTGATGTTATCTCATTTGATGCAACGTTTCGCTCTAACAAGTTAGTTTTTATGTTGTTTTTATTTACTGAGTAAATTTTGAATCACATATATAAACAGTTTGACGCTAAAAAGGCAATTTAATTTATGTGCAAGATGGTTTTTGTAGGTACAAGATTGTTTTTGTTCCATTTACTGGAATAGATAACCATCATCGTTGTGTAACTCTTGCTGCCGCCTTGCTATCAAATGAGACAGCAGAATAGTATGGTTAGTTGTTAAGGGCTTTTAAGAAGGCTTTTAGTCGTGAACCTATGGTTATGGTTACTGATCAGGATCCAGCAATGAAGATAGATGTCGAAAAGGAGTTTTGCAATTCAAGACATCGATTTTGTATGTGGCACATCATGGAAAAGTTATCTACTAAGGTTTGTACATTGTTTTATGCATTACTATAACCATTAGTGGTTAACTATGATAGCACTCTTAATGTTAACTCAAGAAGTGTTTTCTGCATTAATATAACCATTAGTGATTAACTATGATGCATGTTTAGGAAAGAACTTTGGGGGGGTAAAGGGGAATTCCTAAGCAAATTATTGGGAAAGAACTTTTAGCTTTTGCTTCATTATAAACATATGAGGTTTTCCTGTTTAGGCTTCCTACCCGAGGCTTACCCGTGACCTTTCCTCGGCCACCCTTGCATATGGACGAAGTTGCAAAGCATAACTATCTTTCTTTCGGTGATGTTATCTCATTTGATGCAACGTTTCGCTCTAACAAGTTAGTTTTTATGTTCTTTTTATTTACTGAGTAAATTTTGAATCACATATATAAACAGTTTTACTCTAAAAAGGCAATTTAATTTATGTGCAAGATGGTTTTTGTAGGTACAAGATTGTTTTTGTTCCATTTACTGGAATAGATAACCATCATCGTAGTGTAACTCTTGCTGCCGCCTTGCTATCAAATGAGACAGCGGAATCGTATGGTTGGTTGTTAAGGGCTTTTAAGAAGGCTTTTAGTCGTGAACCTATGGTTATGGTTACTGATCAGGATCCAGCAATGAAGATAGCTGTCGAAAAGGAGTTTTGCAATTCAAGACATCGATTTTGTATGTGGCACATCATGGAAAAGTTATCTACTAAGGTTTGTACATTGTTTTATGCATTACTATAACCATTAGTGATTAACTATGATAGCACTCTTAATGTTAACTCAAGAAGTGTTTTCTGCATTAATATAACCATTAGTGATTAACTATGATGCATGTTTAGGAAAGAACTTTGGGGGGGGTAAAGGGGAATTCCTAAGCAAATTATTGGGAAAGAACTTTTAGCTTTTGCTTCATTATAAACATATGAGGTTTTCCTGTTTAGGCTTCCTACCCGAGGCTTAACCGTGACCTTTCCCCGGCCACCCTTGCATATGTACCTTGTGGGTCATGTGCGCAGGTTAGTTGGCTTACCATAAGGCCATTTGGTGGCGTAACTTTTTATAAAATAAATAGCTAGCTACTGCTTGCAGCTACATTAGTTTTGCCAATCATAGACCATGTAAGATTTTGTTTAGAGGGTGTTTGGGTTTGCATATGCTATGTGGTAATTGGATTGTTAAGTTTTTAGAAGAAGAGATCAGCACTTTTGAATGGCGTATTGGCTTATTTTGTTAGGAAATGAGCACATGAGGATTTGTTAAGTTCAAAGCTCTAAAGATATGCAATTCTGTGTTTTGGTCATCAGATAACTTTGCGTTGTCCAGTTTAGGAATTTTGAATCTAAGGATATATGAAGTGAGGATAGGTTTGAGAATGGATCAAACCAGAAGATTTTTGTAATGTGTTGATAATTAGCTTGTTAAGTATCATTAAAAAATAATCCAACAGTGCATTTGTACCTTCTGGCTTTCAGTTATTTTTTTGTTTGGCCAGCTAACCGATAAAAGATACGTAATGAGACTCTAGTGACTAACTAACTTATACTCTAGCTTTACATGACATGGGTAGGACCAGAATAGCTTGCAGCGTATCTTGAGTTAAGTTTATCGATGCTGTTGTGTTTTCACTGATGGTGTGAGTAAAAACACAACAGCGACTTTACATTTTTTTGTGCATTAATATTTTATGTATAATTTATTTACACTTATGAGCATTATAATAGGTAGGACCAACACTTTGTCAAAACACGGCGTTCGAAAAATGTATATGTGATATTGTATGGACTGATACCATTGAGCCATCTGAGTTTGAACGAGAATAGGATTCGATAATCAATGATTTCGAGCTTCAATCCAATAACTGGTTGTCAGATATGTTTGAACTGAGGTTTAATTGGATACCAGCTTACTATAGGGACCAGCCAATCACTACTACAACAAGGATTGTTTGGAACGTATTTTTTGGAACGGTTTCTAGTTGAAGCGTTCCAAAAATTCAAAAAGTTGGCTTATAGATCAAAATGTTATGGAACGCATTTTTTGGAACGGTATTTAGGCTAAGTTAAGTGTTCCAAAAATTCAAAAAGTGGGCCCACGTTATTTTGTAAATCGGCCGTTCAAGAATGAGAAAATACTCAAAGTTTGTTCCATATTTAATGGATCGATTCATCTATAAAGCTTTGAATATGCCAAAAGCTTTGAACAAACCACTCGGCTCACCTATAAAGTTTGTTCCAAAAATTTCCTGCTATAGTGTCGAGTCTTGAACTTGTTCTTCTTAATCATTCTCGTCGCTTGATCATAACAAAAGCTTTTAACAAGCCATAGCTCTCAAAGCATATGCTCATTTTACTTCCAATCTAAACAGGTAAAGTAATATCTTGCTTATTTGTACGTGCATTTTTTATATATTAACAAGTATTCGCTTACCACATTAATTTGCGGGTTTATGTTTAAATGACCATGTATTATTCGTAAATTCTTTAATCTTTCTACAACCAAATTTAGGTCATGTACTCGGGCTTGATTGCATTCCACATTGCGAATTTATGTAACCCGTATCTATACATAGTGTTTCAAGTGGAGATATAGCCACTTGTGCAAAAACATTAACCAAATCCGGAGCTAGAGGAACAATATGTTAACAAGATTTAGAAAAATAAAGTGTGATGCATAGCCGAGCCAAGACAGAAATAGTGGACTAAATGTATTTGACTTAGAAACAAATTATGACATGATTGTTATATGTGTAAGACACATAAGCTGTTCATTTTAATATACAAATTCAAGCACACAAATAAAGCTTCCTAGATGTTTGTATTCCCATATCATCTTAATTTGATAGAATAAATTCTCTCAAATGGACTATAATTCGTAGCAAAAAAAATAGAAATATTAAAACCAACTATATAAAGTAGTTAACTATTTTATGGGTACAAATTGTATCACGTATAAATGTCACGTGTTGTTAAGAATAATGTTTGATCTTTGCAAGCTTTAACTTTTTCTTAGGGTCCGTTTGGTTCTGAGTTTTTTCAGGATTCTTAAGGAATTACTATTAGATTCAAATTCTAAATCGTGTGTTAGATATAGTATTCACTTTAGTCAACAGGTTAGGGGGTTTAGTATAAATTTAGCTCTAATTATAGCCATATTAAGGTTATTGGGTTTCTCTACGGCCCAAGCTCATCCTCCCCTTCATCTCTATAAAAGGAGGTGAGGGGGGAAGGGTTTCACACATTAATTCTTCCAACCTGTTTGTTCTCTCCCTCATCTCTATAAAAGGAGGTGAGGGGGAGGGTTTTGTACTTCATTCTTTTCCTTACTCAATAAACATATAATATTGAGGGTTATATTCTTGTGCATCATTTTCTTTTCTGTCATACATAATCTGCTAGGGTGTGTTCGTCTTCAAGATCGGATTTATTCTGCACTAGTAACCAGGTTGTAGGGTGATCGAATCCTACAAGTGGTATCAGAGCCAGGTTCGCGGGTTCTCTGGTTAACTAGGATCGATCAAGAAGAGGTCTTTGTTGTTTATTTTTTCTGGAAGGAACAGGATTGTTCTATTCTGTTTGGGCTACCAGGTTCTCGACAACAAAAGTTCTTGGTGTTGAAGTTTTTTGACGTCAAGGAGCAGCAGGGTATCGACAGGTATAGGTTCTTGAGTTCTTCGATTGTCCGGGTTCGCGAGAAGGTGTAGAAGACTTAAGGGAGTTATTGCACAAGGTACTTTGTTTGATTCCACAAACGAAGCAGTAACGATCTTGATCACGACCTATAATTACGTCGCTCGATTACAATACGTACAAAATATGAGCAACGATGCGTACATCCATTATGTACGTAAAAAATATATATATTTATATATGATAAATACGTATATGTGATTAGATTGAAATCCTACCTTGCGCGTTATTAACCTTAATCACTTAGTTAGATTATATATATATATACTATTTTCCATCCAATCATATACTATTTCATTTTTTTAGAATCGACCGACGGCCTCAAAAGTAATTACTTACGATAATATATTATTCGATATTATTTTATAAATCGAAATCACCTTCATAGTTCGTTAACGTTTACTAATGTCCTTGTTGACTTTTACGTTTGACTTTTTAATAAAATACATTTATTTTCTAAGTCTGACCCGACCAAAACGACCCACTAAATCACCTTTTCACGACTCGGGTTCTAAAGCAAATTTATGCGAAACGATATTCCGGACAACTTTTTAGTTTTAGCCGAGACCTGAAACTCGACAGAAAATGACCAAAATGCCCTTACGAGAATCTGCTGAAACTATATATAAAAATACAGAAGTTTGACTTTCGATTTTGACCCGTTATATTACATTTTCACGACTTTGACCAAAAAGAGATTTTATGCAAAACGGACTCGAAAGTGCTCAAAACGCTAAACTAATAAATCTGTCAGCTTTTAATATTTATTAAAAGTGACTTATTTTCTACTAAAGTGTATATATCGATCTAGCTCCAGTTTCTTCGTTATTGGGAGTTAGAAGTCCCATTTTATATCAAAACGTCCGTCTAGAAAAGCTTTGTTATATTTCATAAACAAAAATCCAACTTTTCAAAATCTCGAACCCCGAAACATAGGTGCTGTTTTCTGGTCAAAACGACCCGATACAAAATGCGTTAAAACTAGTTTTCGACCCAAAAACTCATCAAAAATGCATCCAATATACTTTATAATTTCATTCGAATCCTACTTTAATATCAATATCACAATATACTAACGCCGCAAGTTCCAATCGATTTCATCACATATATAAAAAAAATATCGAATCAATGAACGAAACAATCGAAATAATAATAGAAGGAAGGCCCACAAAGCTATACGGAGCAAAGTCGGAAAAATAAAATGCACCCGTCTCGTCCCTTTTGTTCCTAGCCGCGGCTTACCACAACCCGAACCAAACCAAAACCCAAATTTCTTAACAAAAATGCTAGTTTTCTTCTTGTATATAACCCTTGAAAATGTTTAACAAGTCTTCAAATCTTCTTAGAATAGCTTAGATATGTTATGAGAATACTTGAATAAGTGGTAAATAAAATTATATGAATTGTGTAAGGGGGATTTGTTTGAGCCGTGGGTAACGAGGGAGCCAAAGAGGGAAATGAGTTGATTTTTAGCTAAGGAAAAGGAGTGTGTGTTATTATCTACTAGGATGCATGCATAAATATTACAAGACTAGTCAAATACTTGCAAGTCTTAACCAAGACCAAGAAACAATGGGAGAAAAACATGGAAACATGTTTGCTTAGCTAGTTACTAGACTAAGTTAATAAAAGTCTTGAAAAAAAAAGTTGATGTCAATTTGGTCTTGTGGTTGGCGTACATATTGAAGGACAAGGCAAGTGTTTATCATTTTTTTTTGTATTGGGTATAATAATGGGTCCTTGTTGAAGCGTAGATAAATTTTGGTGGTTCCGGTTATGCCTAAATGTAATTTATCGCGAAACGTAAACGCGTTACGTAACCGATAAAATAAAATGTAAAAGTTAATTATTACTTTCGAAAATAAAATAATGTTTTTATCGTTTGTATGATATTATCGTATAAGTAGGTCAATCGTCTTGTAAAATAATATTTATAAATTTAAACTCATATAAATATCATATAAATGATTCTAAAATGTTTCGCAATTTTTTTTATAAAAACTGAACCAACACTATTCACGTCCGGAAATAGTGTATAAAAATCATATTTCTCTTGTTTTATTCGTTAAATAAAATTTCTTTTTCTTTTTAGCTTACGCGACTTAATTATATAATAAGAATTAAAAGTAAACGCGTACGAAACTAAAATAAAATAAATGGTGAAATAATGACGAAATAAATGGCGTCATAAAATGACCTGAAAATACGGAAATGTTACATTTAATCTTTCTACAACCAAATTTAGGTCATGTACTCGGGCTTGATTGTATTCCCCATTGCGAATTTATGTAACCCATATCTATATATAGTGTTTCAAGTGGAGATATAGCCACTTGTGCAAAAACATTAACCAAATCCGGAGCTAGAGGAACAATATGTTAACAAGATTTAGAAAAATAAAGTGTGATGCATAGCCGTGCCAAGACAGAAATAGTGGATTAAATGTATTTGACTTAGAAACAAATTATGACATGATTGTTATATGTATAAGACACATAAGCTGTTCATTTTAATATACAAATTCAAGCACACAAATAAAGCTTCCTAGATGTTTGTATTCCCATATCATCTTAATTTGATAGAATAAATTCTCTCAAATGGACTATAATTCGTAGCAAAAAAAATAGAAATATTAAAACCAACTATATAAAGTAGTTAACTATTTTACGGGTACAAATTGTATCACGTATAAATGTCACGTGTTGTTAAGAATAATGTTTGATCTTTGCAAGCTTTAACTTTTTCTTAGGGTCCGTTTGGTTCAGAGTTTTTTCAGAATTCTTAAGGAATTACAATTAGATTCAAATTCTAAATCGTGTGTTAGATATAGTATTCACTTAAGTCAACAGGTTAGGGGGTTTAGTGTAAATTTAGCTCTAATTATAGCCATATTAAGGTTATTGGGTTTCTCTACGGCCCAAGCCCATCCTCCCCCTCATCTCTATAAAAGGAGGTGAGGGGGGAAGGGTTTTACATATTAATTCTTCCAACCTGTTTGTTCTCTCCCTCATCTCTATAAAAGGAGGTGAGGGGGAGGGTTTTGTACTTCATTCTTTTCCTTACTCAATAAACATATAATATTGAGGGTTATATTCTTGTGCATCATTTTCTTTTCTGTCATACATAATCTGCTGGGGTGTGTTCGTCTTCAAGATCGAATTTATTCTGCACTAGTAACCAGGTTGTAGGGTGATCGAATCCTACAAGTGGTATCAGAGCCAGGTTCGCGGGTTCTCTGGTTAACTAGGATCGATAAAGAAGAGGTCTTTGTTGTTTATTTTTTCTGGAAGGAACAGGATTGTTCTATTATGTTTGGGCTACCAGGTTCTCGACAACAAAAGTTCTTGGTGTTGAAGTTTTTTGACGTCAAGGAGCAGCAAGGTATCGACAGGTATAGGTTCTTGAGTTCTTCGATTGTCCGGGTTCGCGACAAGGTGTAGAAGACTTAAGGGAGTTATTGCACAAGGTACTTTGTTTGATTCGGTGTTGTGAGGTTTATATCACAAGGTTATCAGAATAAACAAATGGTCGGAGAATAAGTCCAAGACTTGTCGAGGTTGCAAGGTTTCTTAGGTTACAAGAAATTGTTTTGCAAAAATAAAAGTACGACAAGGGTTACTTCAAAAAGCATAGGTTACTTTCTTGATTCAAGGGTTGTCGAAATGTTGGACGTTATTTAATGACACGGTATCAATCGATATTTGAGTAAGAAATGGTCTTTTTTTAAGGGTTTCTTGGTTTGATCGATTTCTAAGAAGGTTTATTCTTAGGGTTATATCGATAAAGCAAGGGTTTTACAAACGGGTTACTTTGCTAGATCGTGTTTTGTGTAGGTAAATTCACAAAAGGTTAAACGGTTAGCAAAGGGTTAAAAGAATGATGACGGGGACCAAGTCTGACATCGAGAAATTCGATGGGAAGAATGACTTCGCGTTATGGCAGGTAAGGATGAAGGCTTTGCTGGAACAGCAAGGATTAACTGCTTGGTAAAGGAGCAGAAAAAGGAATATCAGACTGGGTGGAAGATCAAGACGGGTAATGTTCTTGATTCTTGTAATCAGAGGTCTACACAACAATGTACGAAGAGTGGGGTCGCCAAACATTTGGGTGTTGCAGTGATACAGCAGCAGAATGGGTTGGTTAAGGAGACGAACGTGACACTCTTGGCTAAGGTACGTTTTACTGAATTAGTCATGGAGGTGTCCAAGGTTTTTTGGGCAGAAGTATACAACCAGTCTACATAATCTATGAATAGTCACATCATCAAGCGATGGATTTAAGAGACCTAAGATCTGTACGATTTTTGGATGGCTTGCATAGTATTAAGCAAAGGATGGCTTGAAACCGGCTTAAGGGATGCATATTCCCAATGGGATACCATAACGGTATAGACGTTAATAAGCTTTGAAGTTAGATACGTGACTTCAAAGGTAGTGCTTTAAGGAATATTGGTTTCAATGAATTGGGGAATAAAGAAAACTTTCATTGGTTTTGTGGTGTAGTACGAGTTCAATGCAGTGTTGCAAGGAGATGATTTTGAGGTGGGGAACCACAGGACGGGCGTACATTTGAGGGGTGGAAACCTCATGGGAATGTCAAACAGTAGTTTGGTTACAGGAAGTACAAACTCAGGATTTTGATATACTATCGACCAGCCCCACGTGAAGAGAGCAACACTCAGTATAGAACTATTCAGTATAGAGAAACATTAATGAGCTGCTTTAGTAGTTGTTTGTAGGGAGAAGATTTATGCACATGAGTTATTGACTTTCAATAATACAGTTGCTTGCGAGGTGATTTCCAAGTGGAAGGCTAGATTGAAAGATGATATGGATGCTCGGTCAGATGTGTATGTGCTCAGCAACGGTTGCAGGAAATTCATTGATGACAGTGATGGCTATTACTGGGAGTCTACACCAGGTATGTTCATACATCTATTTATCTATATAGATGGTATGGTTTTTTCTTGTGGATGCAAGGCTGAGATCTAGATTACCAAGGGTTTGCTAGTTAAAGCAAAAGGAAATATACTTGGTTTGAAGATCATCAGGGATTAGAGTGGTAATACTCGGAAGGGAGTACATGTCACAGTCCAGTATTTTCACAGATGAAAAATTTGTACATACTTTGTTGAAGGGCACATCCAACTGTAGTTGGAAGGGTATCTATCAGGAGAATGTGCTATGGAAAAAAATGGTAAGTGGTCATGTATATATGCAGTTGGAAACCAGGAGTATCAGATAGTCTGCACGAGACTTGACATAGCATCTGCAGATGTAGGTATGTTGGATAAGTTTGATCGTGGATTACAGACTGACATGTTTTTGTAGATTTTGACTACGCCATAGGTAGATCAATTCACAAGTAACGGGTTATGATTACAAGATGTGCAGGAAGCTAAGAAGCTATGATGCTGTACATGATGGTTTTGTGAACAACTGAAGCGGCGTATATGACACTTATTGGGGCTTGGAAGAAGGAAATATGGCTAAAGGGACTTTTGGCAGAGTCAGGATATGAGCTAAGTTTAGTAGCAGGAATTGCTACTGGTGCCTTGGTAAAAGGCGGTTCCCGGTTTGAGGTTCCAGCACAGGTCGAAGGTGCTGCGTATCAGTATTGACTAATAGTGATACTAAGGTGGAAATTGTTAGATATAGTATTCACTTTAGTCAACAGGTTAGGAGGTTTAGTGTAAATTTAGCTCTAATTATAGTCATATTAAGGTTATTGGGTTTCTCTACGGCCCAAGCCCATCCTCCCCCTCATCTCTATAAAAGAAGGTAAGGGGGGAAGGGTTTCACACATTAATTCTTCCAACCTGTTTGTTCTCTCCCTCATCTCTATAAAAGGAGGCGAGGGGGAGGGATTTTTGTACTTCATTCTTTCCTTACTCAATAAACATCAAATATTGAGGGTAATATTTTTGTGCATCTTTTTCTTTTTCGGTCATACATAATCTGCTGGGGTGTGTTTGTCTTCAAGATCGGATTTATTCCGCACTAGTAACCAGGTTGTAGAGTGATCGAATCCTACAATAGTAATAATACGTGGTGTCTAATTTTGTAACAAAATTCAAATTAGGTTTTTTTTCCAACTTAGAAAAGTTAAAAACAAGTATTCTACTTTTAGTTTCCTTTATTAGAGAAATGCAAATTTTCTATTTTGTGGATAATTTGAAAGCAATCTCCAACACTTTTTTTACATAACATTTTTGAAAAACAATTTCAACAAGACGTGCCATGAGTGCCGTCCTCTAACTATAAATGCAACCTTAAGTTTCAGTTATTATTTTGGCTATTATAGAATTGTTGTATATATGTTGATTCACAGGTTACTATTGGTTTACTAGCTTGCTCTTTAACTCATAATGGCAGACGACAATAACTACCTACATTACGCGGATAGTTATGTAGTACTAAACCTTGACAAGTCCCTTAAGAACTATACAAATTTCTTGGTTAGGATGAGGAAGGTGAGAAGGTCAGTTCCCAATGACGGTGAGTTAACGAGTGAAAATCTATGTAATATTATTTTAAAGTATCGTGGGAGAAAATTAACATTTAAAATGAACACCGCATGACTTACTTACAATGGTTATAAGGAACGGTCGGCAAAATTGTGGGGAATTGAGAATATCAAATGATAAAGTTAAGAGGCCGAGGGATTCAAATCCAGCAGGCATTGGCCTTACTTATCCAAAACTAAACATGGATATAAGGATGCCTCTATTGATTTTTAGACCTTTTAATTTTGTATACATAAGGCCAATGCCTGCCGGATTTGAATCCCTCAGCCTCTTAACTTTATCCTTTGATATTCTCAATTCCCCACAACTTGTCCATTTGTTGTCCTTTACCATGTTAAGTAATAGTCATGTGTGTTCATTTTAAACGTCAATTTTCTCCCATGATACTTTAAAATAATATTACATAGATTTTCACTCGTTAACTCACCGTCGTTGGGAACTGACCTTCTCACCTTCCTCATCCTAACCAAGAAATTTTTATAGTTCTTAAGGGACTTGTCAAGGTTTAATACTACATAACTATCCGCGTAATCTTGGTAGTTATTGTTAGCCCTAAAATATGGTGACTAATCCGGAATTACATTTATCATTTATAGTCGGGTCGGGTTAGTTTAGCTAGTCGATATCGGGACTATAAATACTCCCTCCATACTTCCATGGAGGGGTAGGAGTTCCTCGTAAAGTGTGTGTGTGTGCTGTGGTTCTTTTTCTCTATTTAGCCACACACATACACAAACACTCCTCCCTTCTTCTTTTTTCTATCTCTTCTCTTTTCTCTCTTTTTCTCTCTAATAATATGGCTCAATTTCTTTTCCATTTTACCAAGCCTCCGGATCATTGTTCAAAGGGTGAATCTATACTAACAGTTATTGTCGTCTGCCATTATGAGTTAAAGAGCAAGCTAGTAAACCAATAGTAACCTATGAATCAACATATATACAACAATTCTATAATAGCCAAAATAATAACTGAAACTTAAGGTTGCATTTATAGTTGGAGGACGGCACTCATGGCACGTCTTATTGAAATTGTTTTTCAAAAATGTTTTGTAAAAAAAGTGTTGGAGATTGCTTTCAAATTATCCACAAAATAGAAAATTTGCATTTCTAAATATAATAAAGGAAACTAAAAGTAGAATAATCGTTTTTAACTTTTGTAAGTTGGAAAAAAAAACCTAATTTGAATTTTGTTACAAAATTAGACACCACGTATTATTACTATAAATATGGAAAGGAAAAAAATCACTGCACTATTCACTAGCTATTATTTAATTATCAGCTACAAATTGATTTGTGGATTAATTATAAATATAGAAAGGAAAAAAGTTACTATTTACTAGCTTTAAGATTTTAGTTTGAAGCAACTAACAATGAAGCAGAATACGAAACCTTGATAGCAGGATTGCGGATAGCGGAAAAAATAGGCTTCCAAAGCCTCCAAGTAAATGTAAACTCAAAACTGGTAGCAAACCAAGTAAATGGGACCTACATCGCAAAAGAAACAGACATGATCAAATACTTAGAGAAGGTAAAAACACTGGCCAGTACCTTCCGGGCGTTTTCAATAAAGGAAGTTCCAAGAAGCAAGAACAAAAAAGCGGATGCACTAAGCAAAATAACATCTACCAGCTTCGCACATCTTAGCAAACAGGTGTTAGTAGAAGAATTGAAAGAAAAATCAGTGAATCAGAGTGAGGTGCTCACCGTGGTGGAGGAATAAGGGGAGTCCTGGATGACCCCGATTCATGAATATCTCACAGATGAAACTTTACCAGCGGAAAGAAAAAAGGCAAGAGCAATAAAGCGTAAGTCACAGCGTTTCGCTATCATCAACGGAATACTATACAAAAAATCCTTTCTAGGCCCATGGCTCCGATGTATAGGACCTTCACAAGCAAACTATCGCCTACTTGTATGTTCCACGTTATTATACTCGCGCCACAAATGTTAACTAAAAAAAACCCAAACGTGCCGGCCCAAAATGGGAGCCCAAGAAAATCCTATAGAGTCCATGATGCAAAATGACGCCGTTTTGCATCAAAAATAGGATATACAATCATGATTGCCCGAGCGTTGCTGCGGGGCGTTATTTTTTTTAGCGTAGGGCGGTTTATGACTTCATAAGAGTTGGACATTCCGCGCGTTGCGATGGGCTTGTTTTTTGTGCGATTTGATTACATAGCCCGCGCGGTGCCACGGGGTATAATTTTTCGCGAATCTGTTTCGGATGAATGTTGAGTGGAAATGTGGCCACGCGTTATTTCGCTCGTTTTGTTCGCAATTCGAAAATATTTCCGTGGGTATTTTTTTTATCTGAATGAATCGGTAGATATATGTTATATATTTGATAAATGAAGTTCTTTACATAAAAAAATCGTAAATAGTTAAAAGCTGAGGGTACGTTGTGTAGTTTTTTTTCTATTTATACTAAACTTTAACAATTTTTATAAAGTCGTGCATATGTCGGAAGCATAGCAATATTGGGCTCGTTTTGTTCGCAATTCCAAGATCTTTTCGCGGGTATTTTTTGATTTGAATGCGTCGGTTGATATGTGGTATATATTTGATGAATAAAGTTTATTATATAAAAAAATCGTAAATAGTTAAAAGTCAAGAGTCCGTTTCGTATATTTTCTTTTTTTTTAACTCTATTTTGGGCCGGAAAGTATATATATATTTTTCAATCTGGGCCATTGTTGGGCTTACTATTTCGCCAGTGTGAAACGACATCAAAACGACGTCGTTTTTTTCCACCTTGAGTATATATACAAGCATGATTGCCCGCGCGTTGCTGCGTGGCGTTAATTTTGTTTTTGTTTTTTTATGGCTAAATATAGGGTGGTTTATTTTAAATATTTTCGGAATCATTAAAGTGTAAGAATGTGTCTTATGCGGGTTAGGTGTTAGTGTTTTTTTACGGTATTTGAGGCGTGTTTTAAGTCAGTTTATTTGGGTCTTTGGTTGTATTTTGTGCGCGTTTGTTTTTTCGGCATTATGTTTAATAGTTTGTTTTTTTGTTATATGGACTTATGTGTTGGGTCTCATGTTTGAAAGTTAGTTTTTTTGGCTATATATTTGATAAATAAAGTTTATTATATAAAAAAGTCGTAAATAGATAAAAATTGAGAGTACGTTTTGTAATTTTTGTAATTTTCTATTTATATTAAAGTTGAACATTTTTTTATAAAATTGTGCGTATGTCAGAAACACTGCAATATTAGGCTCGTTTTGTTCGCAATTCGAAGATCTTTCCGCTGGTATTATCCACGTTATTATACTCACGCCACAAATGTTGAATAAGTTAAAAAAAACCAAATGGGCCGGTCCAAATTGGTTACCCAGGATAAACCAACTGTAGCATGCAACGCAAATACAAAGTCGTTTCTTTCCATCTTGAGTATATTCAAGCATGACTGTCCGCGCGTTGCTGCGGGGCGTTAATTTTTTTCTTTTTTTTTTTCAAATATTTTTAAAAAAAAATTCGCCTTAGCGTAGGGCAGTTTTTGATTGCATAAGAGCTGGACATTCCGCGCATTGCGGCGGGGCTTGTTTTTGTGCGATTTGATTACATAGCTTGCGCGTTGCCGCGAGAAATACTTTTCGCGAATCTGTTTCGAATGAATAATGAGTAGAAATCTGTCCACGCGTTGCGGCGGGGCTGACTTGTATGCAACACAAGTTTTTTATTTCACTGACCATTTTTTTAACAATTACAGAATACTAGACTTCACCAAATTTCTATAAATCGTATGTATGTCAGAAGCATTGCAATATTGAGCTGATTTTGTTCGCAATTCGAAGATCTTTCCGCGGGTATTTTTTTATCGGAATGAATCGATAGATATGTGTTATATATTTGATTAATAAAGTTTATTATATAAAAAATCGTAAATAGTTAAAAGGTGAGGGTAAGTTTTGTAAATTTTCTTTTTAATATATATACATTAAACTTCAATATTTTTTATAAGACCGCGCGTATGTAAGGCACATTGCAATATTGGGCTCATTTTGTTCGCAATTCGAAGATATTTTCACGGGTATTTTTTAATCTGAAAGAATCGGTACAAATGTGATATATTTGATAAATAAAGTTTATTATATAAAAAAGTCGTAAATAGTTAAAAGTTAAGGGTCCTTTGCATAAGTTTTTTTATAGTGTGCCGAATTTTTTTTTATGGGCTATAATTAAAACGGATGGGGCCTGGTGACTTAATGTGGCCTTGGTATACAATCGTTATTGTAACAAAGAATAATGGGCCGAGTACTTTTTGTCCATATATATTATAGATTTATCATTTGGGCCGACCACTTGCGCTAAAAGGAGCGTGGTGTTGAAGCATTTTCTTGTCGGGTTGGTTTTGACGCCTCACGGGTGCCGTTCGTCGTCATCCCGAGCCAAGAAGAAAACTGTCAATCAAGAAAGAACCCGTTAGAAGGGGTCCCGAGGCCGAAGCCCCGGGAACCACCCTCCGACGGTCAAGTCAGCGCCTTATATGTAAAGGACTTGATATGTTGTATATTAATATATGAGATGAGATGAGGTGAAATAGAAGATATATTTTACAGAGAGAGAGAGAGAGAGAGAGAGTGTGAGAGAGCTTAAACCTAAAGTTGGGAAAGTGTTGCTTATATAGGCCTAATATTTTCACTTCAGCCCCCTAAAGATTAGATAACCTGCCAAATAGGACCAAACATGCACAAAACACCAAACTGTTATAAATAAATGCAGGAATGCCCCCTGCACTTTTAATCAACCATGAGACCGCATAAAGTAGCCAATGTTTCCAAGGCCCTTTTATCCCTTGGTTTATTAGACGGATCGGGTTTATCAAACCACATACATCAACATGTACCCCCAGTATAGTATTATTGACCAGCGGTCAATGATGCTATACTTAAGTTGCATACCTCAACGTCGGACAAAGGACTTAAGGAACGACCTTCTTACCCGGACTTAAGTTGCATGCCAAGGTAACAGTTTGGGGGTGGGGGGGGGGGTTTTTACTATTTTGTTTTTTATGCATGCTCTTCGTATGCTTCTATGATTTAATTTGTAGTCTTACCTGCAATGAATGTTTTTAGAACTGACTAGAAATTTTTACCTGTCTGGCGCATGGATATTGACTACGCGGAGTCACATAATAATTTATCCACCCGGGAGCACCATCCGAAGTAGACATCGACAGACATGTCGCTTTTAGCTTGTCAACGGGGTCCCTCGACTGTCCCTGTAAACTGACCCGCATCGGCTATCCCGGAAGAACAGTTCGTATCGGTAGTCCCGAAGGACGGAATCACATCGGTTGTATCCGAGCAGACATCACCAAAAACGTAATAGTCAGATGCACACTTTTTAAATCATCCTGTCATTACCCGGGAATGTAGCCTTTCGTTGAAGGCTCTTCCCTAGTTAATGAGACTTAGGGGAATTCAAGTGGATATTGACTACACGGAGCCACATTTTGTTTATATACCTGCGATCCGACCGTGGCAGACACTCGAGGTCGCAACAGGACAGACCACATTTCTGTGTAGCATTGACTACCCATTTCTATGGGGGTGGCCAGCCGTCCGGAGGAGTCACATATATTTTTGCCTAAGAACATATAACCTTCCGGTGAATAGACATTGACTACACGGAGCCACTTTATAATTTGTCTATAGTTTCACATGTCGCACACATGGTGGCTTATCATCCTTATTTTTCTTACTTTGGCATCCACCAAATAATTGTTTCATAAAATTAGTCCTGCAACATGAAAGCTTTCGCTTTTTCCCATTATATGACAAATACAATATATTACATGCATCAATATCGCATCAAATCACGACAAATTATGACACTACTCATGGAAGTATCATACCGTCATACTCCCCCAGTTCGGCGGTGCTAGATCTTATTAGTATCGCTGAACTTATAAAATAAAAATCATCACTTATTCACGCACTCTAATATATCTAAAAAATAGACACAGAACTTCAATAAATCATGTCTACCCAACTCTGCTTTTAATATTATACTTACAATTATGCACGCTTTTCCTGATGAACCATAATCAAAGTTGGTTGAGATGTCGTGGCCTACATGTGGAGGCAATACATTCCCACTTTTTGAATGTTTTAAGTATCGTTCTCTATATTTATGCCCAATCACGCGTTAATGAAAGGTGGTTGAACCAACCGCAGTGAGGAATATTTCAGAATTCCAACAAAGCTGAATAAGAAGGAAGTCTATGCAATGATGACCGTCTTAAGTTCACCACAAGCATAGGAACAAGGTGGAAACACCACAAAATACTTCTAGATTTTCCTTTCTAGCACCGCTAGGGAGTGGCGCGTTCTCGAACTCCAGAGACAATAGCATAAAACAACCGGAGCCGACATACCGCGTTGGTGTACGTAGGACTAAAAATATTTGACCCAAGCATATGTAACTTTTCGTTCCGATGTTGAATAGTGTTGAAAGTTTTTGTTTCCACCCGTCCGACAGGTGCTAGCGAGCCAAACGGACACAGGAGCGCTTAATATGATCTACATCACTAACATGCACTGTGTCTCAATTCGTGGTATTTAGTTATGAGTACTTATATAATTACATCATAAATTTCGTTCATCTGGAATTCCATAGCTTGGTTATAATAACAGCGAAGAAAGTCCGTGCTAAAGACTGAGAAGCAAGAGAGAAGCTAATAAACGGGGTAAAGGTAGGTCATTGCGGTCGAAGGGTACTGATTGGATTTACGAAAGGCATACCATTCTTGGATTGAACCCGCCCGGCCCCATTGCAGTTCATCATACGCCATCTTTGTTGGTCGACTAGATTAACCAATAAAACTGATCAAAAAGATACTTCTGTACATCGCTCAGTTTTTCGAAAACAGAGAATGTTAATGATCAGATTAAGGGTCTCATGTTTTTTCTGTCTTTTAGAAATTTCCAACATCTATTGCCGGCTCACACTTGAGGAAGGAATGGGAAACTGAGTAGAATTTACAATACAATTCAATAACAAACATCAACATCTGGGGGTCTAACCTACGAGGAGTGGAAAGTCTGTAGAAGATGGCGGCGATCAGTACGTCGATGAATGGTGATATCCTGGTAACCGGAGTAGTTTATGACAAACGATGGTGCTCTGAAACATACTTAAAGGTGGGATATTGGACTAGAACGACAGTGTTGTGGTGGAGGTTATAAGTTGTCGATTGTGCGGATTCTGGAGTCTATAACGTGATGAACAGAAGAGGTTTAACTTTCTATTTGAATAACTCCAAGTATCTTCATTTGTAACTCAATGACTATAACGTAATAGATATTTTATGTTCCAATGGTCAACCGAGACGGGAACTAAGGTTTGAAAGTCAGGCTCATTGGGAGAGAAGTGTTTTAAGAAGGCGGACCAAAAAATGGAGCTCATAAGCCGTTAAAATTTTGGGACTTCTAGGATAGGTAACTGGGTATGTTCTGCCCGTACAGTTTTCGCGCATACATCATTCTGATGGCTGTAACAAGGTAAAATCTAGTGTCTTAATTATTAGTCAAGCAAAGATGCCTACATATAGTCAGTATAACAAATATTTTTTTGTATGTACATGAGATACGATTAATTTTAAATCTTTGAATAAAAATTTTCACATGATCCACTATCTCACTATTCTATAAAACATTAAGCCTTGTCTTCAAGATTCGATGCAGGTAATAGCTTCTATACAAATCTAGAACTAAAAAACACAATCTATATTTAAAGTTGCTTCTGGGACCTAGTCCAATCGCTCGCTTCCTTGCTTAACATATTTCGACTACTTTAAAACCATGTGAGCCCATTGAGGACGATTGACGCACAAAGGCATTGGATGGTCGGATTTGAAATGAGCGGTCCTTGAGTTGTGTTACCCGTGAATACATGAGCAAGAGGATAGTCAGAGCATCCAACCGAAAATATTAAAAGGCTAAAGTATATAATTGTCAAGTATTCCTTCTGGACAGGAGAGCTTGAAAGTCGGGATACATGGGCCAACCAACAATGGAGACCTGGTTTACACGGGCTAAACCAAAGACGTAGATTACTATCTCGATATGATGAATGTTAGTACAAAAACTGTGTATGGGGGTGAATATGGGTCTAGATCAGTTATTGTGCTGGGCCAATGAATGGACTGTGATGTAGATCTTGTACTAATCCAAGTAGTGGAGAGATAATCTGCACAAATGAGAGTAAACTGTTAGCCTTACCGCAGGGCAGACCCTGCGATTAAGCTCCGGCGTGAGAGTAAGTATACATGTTTGTCAGAGAATGTCAGAGTATGCGTGTGTATTAATGATTAGACAGAATGTACCTTTTTGGGGTGTGAAATGACCCTTATTTATAGGTAAGCCCAATACTAGGGTTCCCTAGTATTTCGCTTGTAACTGTTGGTGGCCGGAGTGGGTCCCTTGTCGGGCAAGGGTCCACGTGTAATCGTCTCTGCGGACGCGGGTAATCTTCCACGGTCAGTGTATGTCCGTGAAGGTGCAATGGTGCGGCTTTAAAGATACTCACGTGCGTCTTTGGAATATTCAGAGCGTGACCTTTGTCAGGCTTAGTAGTCTGGCTATTTGTTGTATTGGGCCTAGGCCCATATGCGTATATTATGAACTAAGCACACTAAGCTTGGTGTTCATACTATACGTCATCAAGTCCCCACAATCTAGTTAGCTTTACTGTACGCGGTACAATTATAGCATGCGGTGAGCGTGACTAGACTAGAGTTTCGTGATCAGATTTTTTTCCTCTCCTGCCTTATTCCGCTTCTTTTGCACCGTTTTGGCAGTTTGTCGTTGGTTACGTGGGTTCTTCGTATCCCCTTATATTCTGCGTGATTTGACCGCCTGGGTCCCATATCTAACTGTTATCATTATCTTTTTCTACCTTTGTACCGTTAATTAGGAAGTGTCTTGGCACGTGTCATCATCTTACCTTTACCTGACTTAAATATACCATGGGTATAAATAGTCGATTCATGCCCTACTGTTTCTTTTTTCATCTACTTTCATTCAACCTTTTCAACGTCATCTTAAGCTCTTGCTCATGACTTGCTCTTTCAACCATACATTGTGCAATGGAGTCCATGTTTTGAATTATTGTTTCCTTGAAGGTTTGAGCTTCCATGGTAGTGTATGCATTGAAATCTTGTAATATATCCCGATGCATTTGTATTATACTTGGAAAGCCGAAATCTTTGAATGTATGAAATGTTTAAACTGCCTTTTGATCACACGTAATTCAGAATTGGAATCCTTCTCGTGAAGTGTTTCATTGCTGAATTGCATTTCCAAATTCTGCATGTTTCGAGATAGCACAGACCTGAAAAGTCCTTCATTCGCATCAAAGAGTCGGTGAAAAGCTTCTCTAAACTCGTAGTAACCATTGAGTGGTTAGAGCTCGAGAGATGTTGAATTGTTGTCTTGAGTGCATTCAATTTGTTCAAAGGAGTTTTCTTTTAAATTCTTTGCTTGCATCTGCAGTTTCTGTATCTCTGGTTCCTCTAAATCTGAACCCGAAGATGAAGTATTCTTTGTTTCCATTTTAACGTGAATTATGAAGTGTGAAAATTTTGTTGGATCTTAAGTGGATATGATGTGATTGAAATGTGGTTGTAAGCAAAACACGTACACGGGATTTTTACTCGTCACTGATCAAAACAGACAAATGAATTAACGGGATTTTACAAGATCACTAGATTAACACGAGAATGAATGATCGTTTGGTAGGTTAATGGTATGTTTGTTGTGAAGTGATTGATGTAGTTTAAGTCCTTCACGATCTTGCGTTTCCGTAGGTGCCAAACCATAAGGTGATTTTGCAACAGGCATAGCTCTAGGAATAAGATCTATGCGAAATTCTACTTCGCGAGATGGGGGTAAACTTGATAGATCTTTTGGAAACACGCTAGGGAAGTTATGTACAATGGGGATATCTTCGAGTTTCAACTCATTTACCTTTACGGTCTTTAACTGTTTCAGGTTTCCTTCGGGCCGTTCTCCATGAACTTCTAAAATATCTCTGTTAGATAACGGGATTTGGAGAATTTTCTAAAAACAAACTATCTTTGCCTTAAGCAAGGATAACCAATCCATTCCTACAGTCATGTCGAAATTACTGTGTCTAAAAGGGATCAAGTCGATAAGAAAAGTATGACATTCTAGTTCTAGTCCACATCCGCAGACAATCTTGTTAGTTTCTAACTTTAGACTGTCAGCAATTTAAATTTCGTAATCGGGGCTAATAGCACTAGGTTTCGAGTTAATCAAGGGAAAGAAGTTGGTAGAAATAAAACTAAAATTGTCATCGAAATCAAATATTACGGTAGAAAATGATCGATGAAAGAAAAAGTACTCATTATGACGTTTAGATCTTCCTGGGCTTCCTTAGCAGCAATGGAAAAACTTCTAACACGGGCTGGTTTCCATTGTTTCTCCTAATTGCAGAAGCTAGACCCTGAATGTAGCGATCAATACGCTTGCTTTCCAGAGTGACTGTGCGTGGCACTAGTCTAGCTAACTTATGGAATCGGGTTGTGTACTTGTCAACATCAGCTCCAATCATAACATGATTCCAAGACTCTTCCTTCAATTTATTGATTGCATTACCTGGACAGTATTCTTCCATCAATAGCTTCTTTAGGTCTTCCCAAGGTTGGGCTATAGCAATTGCCCGACCTCTTGTCCAAACTAGTGTGTTCCACCAAGTTAAGGCGCCACTTTGCAGCATACAAGTCCCAAATTCGACTTAGCTTTATAGATCGTAAATGACATTTGAACAAGGGATTAAAAACAGATCTGGAGGTTGTGTAAAGTGAAAAAGATGTAAAGCCATATTATTAGAGTTTAAGGTGAAAAGAGATGGGAAGAGTGTATGTGTTGAGAGAAAACACACACACTTACACACTTTACAAATGTGAGCTTCACCCCTCCATGGAAGTATGGAGGGGGTATTTATAGTACAAGTGACATACAACTATCATACTTAGTCATTATTAGTCCCTATATGTCACTCTATAAATGATCTAATATAATTCCGGATATGTCACCATATTTTAAGGCTAACATCTTCTAGTGCACAGAATGTCGCCTTTGTTTCTTCTAAAAGCGCTATCAGTACTAATGATGTTAGTACTGCTTATGATGTTTCTACTTCTTCTGGCTACAACTCACAAAGGGAAAACTCTTCATCATACATTGATGAACTCATGTACTTATTCTTTGCTAATCAATACAGTGGTCCACATTTGGATCATGAAGATCCGGAGTAGCTTGATGAGTTTGATTTAGAAAAGATAGACTTGAAATGGCAAGTGGCCATGATTTGTATGAGATTGAAGAAGTTCTACAAGAAGACAGGGAGAA
>BQNB010074197.1:0-24126 GCA_026074375.1 Tanacetum coccineum | reverse complement strand
TAACCTGTGGGGATATCTGTAGGTAGGATGATCATACCCTTGTATATATAGTGTATGGATTAGGGTTACGTAGGATGCGGGCCACCCTTTTATCGGGTTCGACTCATTGGATCTGGCCCATTCTAGACTATACGCCAACATGTCCCCCCAGTCTAGTAAGTGTGGCCGTAGCTGCAGTTACTAGACTAAAAAGACTATTCTTACCGTCGCGGAGACGTTCACACTTTCCAACCATACGCCGCCATATCTATCTTCAACTTACGGCCGAATATGGCATTCGACTTACGGCCGACGAAAGATGTACTTCCGTGGCTGGGTTATGCGAATATGGCATTCGACTTACGGCCGACGGAAGACGTACTTTTGTGGCTGGGTTATGCGAATATGGCATTCGACTTACGGCCAACGAAAGATGTACTTTCGTGGCTGGGTTAATTGTTAGATTACCCATAATGCGAATATGGCATTCGTCTTAGTATTGGGCTTGCAACGCCTCTTACATATGTTCTATATTTGGAGATACTTACTTGACATGCATGAAGATAATTATAATGGTATCGTTATACCCCTATAGCCTCCCAAGATTAATGGTGCTATGTTCTGTTAATTAGTAGCATTAAACTTACATACTCAATTATCCAAAAATCATGAATAATTTTAGCACTTACCCCAACAGGCCATGGCCCGCGTAACACAGAGCTTACTAGAAAGGTGGCTGGTTCATATACCCTAATGTGCTATTCACGAAACTTGTAGCCTACTAGGAAATAGCACTCGACTATGTGCGATATGAAATGAAACACAAGGTGTTTGTTTATTTATTATGTCCCAATTTCGGGGATTTAACTTCGTACATTAGGAAGGTAGCGGATATCAATTAAAAGTAATATGATTTAACTAATAATAGGCATAAGAACGTGTACAACAAATGTTTTCACGTTTATGTAAGTAAGCCTTGCACACCCCCTTCATGCCTCCGCAAGCGCTAGTTACATATAGGACTATGTAAGCCATAAAAACGACTGAGGCACGGTCATGTGTCATAATGATGACAGCTTAAAAAATTTCCACGGATGCATTGATAAAAAAGTACTCGATTTATGAGTTGACCGGTGATCAAAATAGTTAGCCACAGGTTGCCCCCGGTCGGGAGTACAAATGTTGACTCTAAATGTATAATCTTAAATACTCATTAAGAGCTCAATGGGCGCATAGAGGGGTTGTAGCCCCGTGTCTCCATGCTTGGATAAGCAATGGAAGTCGTTATGACAAAAGAGCGGATATCCGTTGCGTTGGTAATCGGAACATGCCGTGTGGATAAAGGTTCCGCGGCTCATGATGTTAGTCATTGTGAAGTAAAATTCCAAATGCAAGGTACAAAGACTTTAGGAGTGTCCAAGTTCATTGACCGGTGATTTACCTCCGGAAGGCTCGAGACCGCAATGGTGATGCGGTTGGTGACCGCGGATACCAAAGAGGAAAACAAGTCTGGGCTTGCGGACAAATAATCGTAAATCATCACCCCTACATAAATCGCACAAATATGCAAAATAATATTTGCTAAACCATTTAATATGGCATGCCGTTGTATGCGACGTTTTTGCCAAGTCATGGCTTAATCAAAAAAATATTGTTTCCTGTTGAAACAATTTTTTTGTTTTTGAAAATGTATATCAAATATGATAAACACCGACTAAGAAAGCAGGGCCGCGACATAATTTTTGGAGCGGACCATAAATATAAAGAAGCCGGGCCGCGACATAATTTTTAGAGCGGACCATAAATATAAAGAAGCCAAGTCGCGACATAATGTTTGGGACGGACCGGAAATATAAGGAGGCTGGACCGTGACATAACTTTAAAGAGGTTGGGCCGCGACATATTATTAAGAGGCCGGATCGACCTGATATTTGCTAAAATACACATCTTTTATACCCCGTTAAACACTATTAATCGGACTAAAAATACTAAAATATGGTTAATTATCTTGCAAATATGTTTGTTTGGTATTTTTATGTCTTGCAGGTAAAAGGATTGAAAACGGTGCAAAAACGGGATTTATCAGGCTCAATTTGGTCAAGTCTAATTATTACTCAAACTATGATGAAGTCGTGAAATGTCCCCGAGCATACCATTGGAAAGAGCGCGAGAAATCGAGTCCAACGGTGCCCTCGGATTTTATTGGGCCAGCCCGTAACCCATTTTATGGGCCGGGCCAGCCCAAGTTTGCTAAGGCCCAAAAGATAAGCCCAAAGTTTAAATCATGAAATCTGTTATTAATATTGTAGTGACATTAGATGACGTCAGCCCACGTGAGCTGAAATAAATTCATTTAAATTGCATGTGCCTCTCCACTCAAAATATGTAAACCAATTGAAAGATGCCACGTTGTGTGTTTGTTTGCACTCTCATTTCATACAGGAAGAAAGAAATGAACAATTGAGAAATGATCCAACAGTCCAAATGATGTGTAAAGAATAAGCTTTGTTCAAAGCCACATGTCACGTCATGAATGGCTGATCCACCTGATGATCCGAGGAAGCACAATCGAAGCCCAATGATTGGCTAGTGATGATTAGAGAAATTTACAAAACTCACCCCTCTCACCCCTTTATAAACAATTTGCTCCCTCACACTTTGGCTCACTTAGGAAATTAGTTTTTATTTTTTTAGTTTTTAGTTTTTAGCTTATAAAAGTTTTGTATTAGCTAATTTCAGTTTTTCTGCTTATTGTACCTTGTTTATTTTGCAAACTTATTATAATGATGTAATAAGAATGGTTTAAAATTCGTTGGAGATCTTGGTTTGCTTATCATTCACTTATTCGTTTGTTATTATTACACTTTGAGTTAGCTTATTCAATAAGCTATATTTCTGTACTTATTTTTGCATCTTTTTATTCTCAAAAGTTCTTGATTGTAACACCCTCAAATCTGAGTATGCAGCGGAATGTTGAATATCCGAGGCGTTACATTATTGGGCCAATAACACAAGATCTGAGAACGACTACTAAACGTGTCGTTTGAAAAAGATACATTGGATTAACAAAATACTTGTTTGTTACATAAGCTCATGGCTTCAAATGGTTCAACAAAATAGATAAAGATTTCGGTTTATAACAATTGTCCCCAAAGTGTAATAAGACCCCAAATCTTAAGTGTTGACTCTTCAATTATTGACTCCCAATGTATCATCGCACCTCGTGCCTTATTGACCTGAAAAACATGCTTAAAACGTCAACATAAAGTTGGTGAATTCATAGGTTTATGTAAATCAATGGTAGGACCGCAAGATTTCCAAGTGTATGATTAAGCAACAGATGCAAACATCATAAAAAGTAATTACGTTTCCTAAGCTCATGACACCGAGGCTCGACGTATATGAATGCAATTATAAATTGCCAACTGGTGTCCGTGAATGATGTGCTAACCCTGCAACATCCCAAATTCGACATGGTATGCGTTCGTTCCCAGTGATAGCTAGTCACCCGAACGGGGATTGTCAATCCCTAATAGATCTATCCATAACATTCGCGCCCGCACAATGTAATTCCCAATCACATCTATGCAATTAACAGTTCATGATCATGGACATAAAGGGGTTATGGTAACTTAGGCAAACACGTAATCATGGCATAAAATGTACACTTGCGTCCAGTTTGTAAAACAAAGCATGTTATCACCCCAAGGATGTAAATCATTTAAATAATTGTAAAGCATGGGGCTATGAACTCACCTTAGCCGGTAGTTCCCTGAACGATACTAAATATCCCAGTAAGCAGTGGATCACACCGTTAAGTACCTAAGTAAGTACGGTCAAGTCTTAGTTTACATATTTAAACTAATGACTCATTGTATAAACTAAATCTCATTTTAAGTTTATATATACCGTGATCACTTGTGCGGTGATGCACAAGATCATTGTTTATATAATTTCGATGGTTCTCGATAAACGTGAAATCATTATTAATAAATATACATTATTTATTAACTTGTTATTAAACCCGTTCATTATTCGAATATCTTTAATGTTCGACCGTTTTGTCAAGTGTTTCATCTATTTTACTTTTGTTCTGAAATACCCTTAAGCTTCTAACTATTTCACTTTTAGTCCCTAGGTTTACAAATATACACATTTATTACTTTAAACCTTTTTGTTTCTGAAATGACGCAATTAGTCCTTTAACTTTTGGGATTTTACAACTTAGGTCCTTATGGTTTTTGATTTAGTCTCTAAGGTTTCAGGATACACAGGAATGGTCCCTGGAGTTAGTGTCAATTCGAAAGTGGCAATTCGAATCATGACAAAATTTTTTTTTTAAAGAATAATTTTTTTTTTTTTTTTTAAATCCCTTAGGTTTCGGCATTTTACGGTTTTAGTCCCCCGACTTGTAAAAATCGCATTTTCAACTCAATTAAATCCCGACAAGTGGTGTTTGGTCTTATTTAGTCTAAATAAGCCAACCAAGTCATTTCGGCTTATAAATAAGCTATTTCGAGCTTATTTCGGCTTAACGGGCCTTATTGGGCCCGTTAAGGTCCGTTCAGCTTATCAAGGGTCCATACGCCTTTAAATATGATCCGTAAACTTGAATAAGCTCGTAACGGGACATTAAGCTTACAATAAGCTCGGTGAGCTTATGGAGCTTATTTCGAGCATATTAGGGCCTTACGGGCCAATTGCATAACCCGATATAGGGGTCCTTAATTTTCCTTAGTATTTACTTATTTCCCATTTGATCAACTTAGCTTAATTTCTGTATTGAGGTCCATTAAGTACATTTAGGTCTACTAAGCACCTAGGAGGTTGGTTTGCTTATGTAGCTTATTCGATAAGCTAATAAGCTCAACATTGGGCCTATTGGGCCCGATAGCAATCCGGTAAGGGTTCTAGGGCTTCGGCCTTAATCCCCTTGGGTCCAAAGACTTCCCTAGGATTCTTAAAAGGCTTCTTGGTTGCTTAAGCTCTCGAATAAGCTGTGGGAGCTTATTCGTGGTGTATAGCTTATTTCGTGGACTCGGTAATGGGTTTGAAAAGCCCGTTAAGGGTTCGTTTGGTTCTAAAGGAAATATAAAGGGTCCATTTAGTTTCTTAGGTCCATATTAAGCTCATTAAGCCGTGTATAAGCACACGAATAAGCTGTCTAGCTTATTGTGGCTTATGAGCTCACATTGGGCTCGCGAAAGGGCTAGTAGGCCCATTAAGGGTTCGGTTGAGTTCCTAAACAAGACGGGAGCCCTAGGTGAATCAAAATAAGCACTTCTCATTATGTTTAGCCCGAGTGGCTTATTAATAAACCGCGACTTATTAATAAGTTCTCGTTGGGCCTTGTTGGGCTTGATCCGTGAGCTTGCTTGGACTTCGAAAGATCCCTAGTGGCCCGATACCCTTTTAGTAACATGTAAGACCCGAAATTGTTTGCCCTAGCTACATGTCGTGTGTCTAACTCATTTATACGTTGCGTTTTTACATGCAAGTGTTCGTTTATCTCGTATACACGCACCCAAGTCAAGTTGTTGCATTTTTGGCAAAAGTTTACGTATAGATTTTCATATATTTTGAATATATCAAGTGATTCTCGCATGGGTTGCTTTCCTTGTATTTTAAATGATACGTTAAGTCTTGACTCGTAACTTAACTTGTTTTATACATGTTGCGAATACATTCACCACACAAAGAAATCATACTCCACACTAGGCACGCACCCTTCATAGGTAACGCGACATACATTTAATAATTCATGAAGGAAAAGATACTATGAACGTAAAGTGTCGTTGTGACTTACAAGGATCCTATGGCTTTGTGATGGAGGAGTGGGCGCGTAGTGTATCAATCCCTAGCTCGTATAACCCTTGTGTGACAATCTTAATGCTTTATATGCTCGACGAATAATGAAGTGAAGGGTGTTTGCTTGCGGTTTGTATCCCGAACAAGAGAGGAGGAGGTTTGAGGTGTGCAAGTGTTAACAAGAGTGTTAAATGATGAGTGTACATGATTATTTATAGGGTATGAGCTTAGTTAGCCTTCCTAGTCCATAATCACAAACCGAATCGTGACCTAGGGGCGGTTTTGAAGGGTTTTAGTTAATCTCACATGGTTTTTGCTAAACCACTTGAGTACAAGTATTAATTAAGTAGTTGAGGTACAAGATTGTGTTAGGACATGAGATCTTATGGTTTTTGGTGTTCTTTCCTTGCTAGCCGCGGCATCAAGAGGTCCAAAGGAGAATTTGGGTTATTATCCAATGTGCCAAGATTATTAGGGGAACATTAGGACACAAAATTAATTACCTAGTATATGTACATGTACCATTTAGGATCATTAGTAAGATTTGCTAGTAAATAAATCACCAAGGACGATTTTTATGCAAGTTTACTTGTCTATTTTCGACATTAAGGTGACATAAGTACAAGACTTGATTAAATTTCGACTTTAGGTTTTCAAAGTGGGTATTGGTTTGAGTCTAGGTAAGTCTAGGTATTTCCGGGGTGCGTCCAAATGTATTTTATCGCGAAACGTAACCCTTTTACGTGACCAATAAAAATAAAATACGCAAAGTACATAATTATTCTCAAAATAATTATTCCTTACTTGGTTGATGTAAACCTTAATTTATTTGGTGACCGTTTACATTCATTGATTATTTCTAGTCTACGCGGTTTAGCTTAAAAGTAAATATTAAAAGTAAACGCGTATCGGACTAAAATAAATAGTGATCATTAATATAGTCGTACAATGACACGAAAATGAGAAATGTTACAGTCTCCACCCGTTAAAAGAGCTTTGTCCTCAAAGCTTAAGACCTTGTAGTAGATGACGAAGCCCGGTTTGTGAAGAGTTGTGGGTATTTTTGTTTGAACGAATCTTCACGTTCCCAGGTGAACTCAGGGCCCCGCCTAGAGTTCCAGCGAACCTTAACCAGTGGTATCCGGCTCCGCTTCAATCGTTTGATCTCCCGTTCCATGATTTCAACGGGCTCTTCCACAAACTGGAGCTTATCGTCAACATGAATTCCTTCTAACGGCATGACTAATGGTTCATCGGCATAACATTTCTTCAGATTAGACACATGGAAAGTATGGTGAACTCTGCTCACAACACTTGAGGAAGTTCAGCCATATAGTCAACCTTTCCAACTTATTGCCAACACATTGAAAGGACCGACGTACCTCCGGGTTCATCTTGCCCGCTTAACGAACCGTACGACTCCTTTCCCAGGGTGAGACCTTTGAGCATAACTCTGGTCACCAACTCGAACTCCCATAGGCCTTCGCTTCCGATCGGCGTAGCTCTTTGTCGATCGTTGTTTTATTGTTTGCCGCTTGCATCCTTTGCTTGATCAGGGACGATCTTTCTGTGATGATATCCCTGATTAATTCCGGACCAGTCAGTTGGGCTTCCCCAACCTCGGCCCAGCACATTGGTGATCGACATTTTCGACCATACAGTGCCTCATAAGAGGAGACCTTTATGCTAGCGTGATAACTGTTGTTATATGAAAACTCGGCCAATGGCAAATGCTTAACCTAGCCTTTGCCAAAATCAATCACGCAAGCACGTAGCATGTCTCGCTCTGGCTGTCAGTTTCTGGATGATACGCAGTGCTCATACTAATATCTGTACCCAAAGCTTTTTGAAACGATCTCCAGAAATTTGAAGTGAATCTTCCATCACGATCATAGATAATTGAGGCAGGTATCCCATGTCTTGCCACTATCCTGTTCAGGTACAACCTTGCTAACTTGTCCAATGGACCGTTCTCCCTTATTGGCAAGAAGTGAGCAGATTTTGTAAGTCGATCCACAATCACCCAGATGGTGTCGAAACCTTGTGACGACCTAGGAAGTTTGGTGATAAAATCCATTGTTATATTATCCCACTTCCACTCGGGTATTTCTGGTTGTACTAGCAATCTTGATGGCTTTTTGTTATCCCAAAGATTCACAAGCTAACAAGAATGATCCGGAGGTCGGGGAGGATTGAACAAATGTTTAGCCATATTATATATATTTATTCATCATCTTGGTACATCTTTTCGGAACGGGATGGATAGATTATTTTGACTTGTGGGAATGTGCATTTAACACGGATCTTAAGTCTCCATAGCAAGGTATCCAACTCCTGCTGTGTAAGCATAGTGTCCCATCAGTACGTGGTTCCAATCTTTCCTTGGGTATATCCCTTCGGATCATACCTCCTACGTCTTCATTTACGATGTTCTCCGGTTTCTGTGCTTCGATCTGAGCTTCTAATATTCGTTTGGGAAGATCCAAACCAATTGTCATAACTAAGGCTCGAACCCGCAATGGCTCAATCCAGTTTTTACGGCTCAGCGCATCGGCTCTCGTTTGCTTTCCCCGGATGATAAACGGAATATCCCAGTCGAAGGCTCAGTAATTCTAGCCAACGGCGTTGCCTCATGTTAAGCTCCTTCTGATCGAGAATGTGTTGTAGGCTTTTATGGTCGGTGAATACGGTGCATCTGGTTCCGTATAGATAGTGTCTCCATATCTTTAGGGCAAACACTACCGATCCAAGCTCTAAATCGTGAGTGGTGTAGTTCTTCTCGTGAACTTTTAACTGTCGAGAAGCATAGGCAATCACCTTCATCTTCTGCTTAACACCCCACCTAAAGCCTTTGTGTGAAGCATTACGTATACAAAGTCTTTGCTCCCTTTAGGTAAAGCCAGAATTGGGGCACTACACAGCTTCTGCTTTATCAACTGGAAGGCGTTCTCTTCCTTTTCTCCCCAGTCGAACTTGATTCCTTTCTGAGTAAGTTTCGTCATTGACTTGGCAATCTTCGAAAATCCTTCAATGAACCTTCGATAGTAACCAGCAAGACCTAAAAATTGGCGGATCTCCGTTGGTGTCTTGGGAGATGCCCAATCCTTGATAGACTCTATCTTGGCCGGGTCCACATGTATGCCTCTACTATCAATGACATGTCCGAGAAATTGTACCTTCGGAATCCAAAATTCACATTTTGAAAACTTTGCGTACAACTTCTCCTCCTTAAGCAATTCCAAAATTGCTTTAAGGTGTTCTTCATGCTCTCTTTCGTCCTTTGAATAAAAAGTATGTCATCGATGAAGACGATTACGAACTTATCCAGGTAAGGTTTGCACACTCGGTTCATGAGGTCCATGAATACCGCAGGTGCGTTTGTCAGTCCGAATGGCATAACCTGGAACTCGTAATGGCCATACCGAGTTCGAAATGCCGTCTTTGGGACGTCTTGTTCTCGTACTCTAAGCTGGTGATATCCGGATCTCAGATCTATCTTCGAATAAATACTGGATCCTTTGAGTTGGATCAAACAAAATCGTAGATCCTCGGAGTGATTACGTTCTTTTTACTGTCAGTTTATTTAACTCGCGGTAGTCGATGCACATCCTGAACGACCCGTCCTTCTTTTTGACAAATAAGACCGGGGCTCCCCAAGGTGAGGAACTAGGCCTTATGAATCCCTTGTCAGAAAGCTCTTGTAATTGTTCTGATAATTCCTTCATTTCGGATGGGGCCAATCGATATGGTGCTCTTTTTTTTTTTTTTTTTTTTTTTTTTTTTTTTTTTTCGAGCTACGGGAGCGGCTCCTGGAATTAAGTCGATTTGAAATTCCACTGGTCGAGCTGGAGGAAGACCTGGCAAGTCCTCGGGAAACACTTCTGGAAAATCTCGGACGATTGGTACGTCCTCTATCTGTTTCCTTTCTGACTTGTCCTCCTCTTTCTTGGCGGATATCTGTGCTAAAAAGACCTGGCATCCCTTGGCCATGTACTCTTGAGCTTTTGAACATGAGATAACTGTCAACCGGGATTCTCTCCCGTTGCTACTTTCGTTTCCGCAAAAAGTCAAAGTTTCATTCCCGTAGGGAACTTGAACAAGTTTCTCATCGCATACGATCACAGCGTGATATCTTCTTAACCAGTCCATACCGATAATGACGTCGAAACTACCCAGTTCTACGGGCATTAGATCTATGTTGTTACGGATTGGTCTAGAAATTTTAAGGTGCAACCTCGTATAATGGTGTCTATCTTGACTAATTTTTCCCATCGCTTAATTGACATCATATCATGTTTCCTATGAAGTTGGGGCGTTGTTTTTCAAGTGAATCTAATATGCAGTGGATATAAAAAAATTCCTATCGGCACAGTGTCGATAAGATAGATGGCATAGTGGTTATTTAAGAGAACGTACCCGTGAGACATTTTGCATCGGGTTTCCCTGGTTGCATTTCCACTTCTTCGGCATTCCAACTGCATTGACCCATCCTTGTGCCTTTCCCATTTCCTCCATCTTTATTCTTCAGTTTTGGGCAATCTCTCCTGAAGTTGTTCCGATGCCTCCACACGCAAACATACCATTTCCTGTGGGAGTTTGCCCCCATTGCCCTTCTGAGTGTTAGCAACATTTGCGTTGCCAGTATTTCTACAATCGCGAGCAAAGTGCCCTATCTTGTTGCACTTGTGGCACCTCTGGTTGCACGGGCCATTGTGGTGGAGATGGCACTTGTTGCACTTGGGCAAGGATCCCCCATAAGGCTTCCTTTCACCCGTCCCCATGTTGTAGACTTTGGCGACATTCTGCCTTTTGAAGGGTTGTTGTTGGTGACCATGGTTGTTTCTGGATGAATCATCAGCCCTCCTTTTGTTGTCAGATTGCCTTTCCGCGTAGGTGAGGAGTTTCCGGTCCATCAGGTCATTGGCCAACTCAATAGTCTCATCCAATGTCTTGGGTTTGGCAGCTTTGACGTTCCCATAAATGTTATCAGGAAGTCCACTGAGGTACTTGTCAACCTTCTCGGTTTCATTGGCAACAAACTTGGTACATATCAGGGTTAACTCTTGGAAACGTTCAGTGTATGCTGGAACATCGTTTCCTTTGACCTTCAGGTTCCACAGCTCAATCTCTAGCTTCTTGATCTCGCCTTGCGGACAGTACTTGTTTGTCATCTTTTGCTTGAGTGCTCCAAGTCTTTGTATAGCCTCTGGACCTAAGGTCTCTTATATGACGTTTCCACCAAGTTCAAAGCAGACCTAACAGAGTGCAGGTGGCAAACTTTATTGGTTCTAATTAGCACATCCACTGATATGGAAAACTGATTCCATCTTTTCAATCCATCGAGTTAAACCGACCACGCCTTCAGCCCCTTTGAAGTTCAAAGGTTGGCACTTCATGAAATCAGCGTAAAAACAAGGACGCGCAGTTTGCACGTTCCTTCGGTTATCCCCGTGCGAACTGTGGCTTACATCTCCATTGGTGGAGTCGCCAAAGGTGCTTGTTCGATCATTGCTTGGAGGATTCAGGGGTATGTTGTTTGGTTTGGTGTTATTGCAGGGGTATTTGGTCCCTCACTCTGGTTGTAGGTGCATGATTTGTCTAGATCACAAAAGACAATAAAATGAGGTTATATGACATAATTAATAATATATGGATGAGATAATCCACACAGAGTGAAGTATATAGTACAAGTAACACTCCATTCATTCATAACTTTGAAAATTTTACATGAAATAGCGTCTGAATACACATTAATACAATACAGAAGATCTAAGGCTATGCTAGCGGGGGAAAACCCCTTTTACTTAGCATGCATGTACATGACCTAGCAAGATACAATACATAAATTACTAATGTGAATTTCGGCGTCCCCACAGCATCTGGGTGATCTGGTATCCTAGCCTATGGTCCTGGCTGTCTAGCTCTCCTCTGCTGCTCTCGCAGTGCTAACAACTCAGCCTGCATGTCGCTCATCTCTCGCCTCATATCTCTGATGATCAGGAGCGTCTCGATCATCTGGTCTGGCGCCTTCGGATAGTCTCACGAAGCTGCTCAACTCAGCATGCTGCATTGAAGCGAGTCTCGTGTACATGATGCTGTGTCTGATCGGAGAGTAACTCTGCATGTAGTTGGTTGGTGTGCTGTATGATTAGGTCTATGTGGCTTACAATGATCACGGATGGGTATGTAGCTCCTGATGGGTCGCCTGGACTCAATCCTAGCGAACGAGCCCCGCCTAGCGGGAAGCTAGCATCCTCCTCCACCATCCATACTGTCTCCTGGAGAGTCATCATATCCCTCATAAGTAAATCGACCCGCTGCGAGTCCATATCGACTCGCTGTAATATACGAGACCTACTATCATGAGCATTCATCTAGTAGAGCATACAAGTCCTGTGTATCCCGCTCATGGAGCTCAGCAAGCTCTACGACCCTAGTGTTGACCTCTCCCACGGTCATAGGTGCTATCTCTGGAACTGCCTCCGCCGGATCTACCCAAGTATCCCTAATCCCGTACCCAACATCTCTAATCCCCTGTCGCCTCTCTTCAGCATCTACTGTGCTGACAAACCCATAATCTATCCCTTGACCTCTGGTAGGTCTAGTAGTAGAACTTTCTCCGATCTCATATCTGGAGCCTAGAGTGGATAAATGCAACCTCTTGCGGGGAGGCTGCTCAGACTCGGGAATATCATCCCTACGGTCAACAGGTGATGGTATGGATAGAGATGGTGGTAGTGGTGGTAGTGGAGGTGGTGGTAATGCGGCAGTAACTGCATCAATGAGAGCCTGGGTGGATGCTATCCTAAGTGTCTGGATTTGGGTTAGACACCCAGATGATGGTGGTAAAGGTGGTGAATGTGCAGTGGGGGTGACCTAGCAAGGCGCTCCCCTGCAGAGGGTGGTGATAGTGATATGGGTGGTGATGGTGATGGAGTAGTCATGGTCAGAAGTCTCTCAACCTCTGCCTCTGGTGGAAGGGATATGGAAGTCTGGGGTCGGACGGTAATCCTAGCCCCAATAGTAATGTCAGTGGAGGGTGGTGGTATAATAGGCTCTGTTCCCTCAGGTGGGAAAACAGGCTCATCAGCAGGTATGACGGTAGTAGAGTCAGCCGGAGCTAAGTGCTCCTCCTCCTCCTCGTCCTCCTCATCCTCCTCGTCCTCATCCTCATCATTGGCGTCACATCGACGTCATCCCCAGATGAATCGCCGTCATCATCATCTCCTCCATCCATGGGATAGTCAACCGGACCATCCTCTGTCTCATCATCCTTATACTCCTCTGGATCCTCCTCGGGATCCGACTCAGCAACATACCCTGGTGACTCAGCAATAGGTGAATCAACAGGGGGTAATGGCTGCTCCTCAACTGAAAACACATGCTTATCCTACAATGGTATATACTCAGGGTATATAGGCTCTGGCACGTAGTCAGGATCATGTGGCTGTATGAACATAGGCTCACGCTCATCCTCGTCCGGGTGGAACTAGCGGTATATGTGGCTCCTCGGGGTTAGGTATGTAATCCGGTCATGGTGGGGCTACCGGCTGCATAGGGAGTCCATCGTATCCGTACACGATGACTCATGGAGAACCTCCGTCCGACAGCTCTTCGTCAGCTCCCTAAAATACTCTCCCCGGCTCAGAATCGGTGTAAACGGAAGTGTAGGTAACCGCAGATGATGCAGAAGACATAACTGCTGCAAAAGTAAAAATAACTTATATAAGTATTACTTATAAGACTCTTATAGTAATATACGTAGTATAATTTTATATACGCATATAACAATCATGCAAGCACTTAGTAAACTACTAATGCTAAAACGTTGTATGTCATGTAAGCAAGTATGCTAGATTGCAAACAAGTAATGTATGTGTGTCCCGTGCAAACCCCATTAAACAAGTAATAGCATGTACGTTCCCTCCAACACATCCCATTGTTAAAACAGTTTTGAAAGTGGTTATAGTCCAGAAACTAAAACTTTTGGACACTTTCTCTCTATAACCTTGGCTCTGGTACCTAAACTGTAAACCACCGACAAAATCTTCGTATGCATGGGAATGTTGAATAACCGAAGGCGTTACATTATTGGGCAATAGCACGAAGATCTGAGAACACACTAATCGGTCGTTTGAAAATAGATACATTGGATTACAAAAACTTTGTTTTTACATAAGCTCATGGCTTCAAATAGTTCAACAAAATAGATAAAGATTCCGGTTTATAACAATTGTCCCCAAAGTGTAATAAGACCCCAAATCTTAAGTGTTGACTCTTCAATTATTGACTCCCAATGTATCATCGCACCTCGTGCCTTATTGACCTGAAAAACATGCTTAAAACGTCAACATAAAGTTGGTGAATTCATAGGTTTATGTAAATCGATTGTAGGACCGCAAGACTTCCAAGTGCATGATTTAAGCAACAAATGCAAACATCATAAAAAGTAATTACGTTTCCTAAGCTCATGACACCGAAGCTCGACATGTATGGATGCAAATATAAATTTGCCAACAAGTGTCCGTGAATGATGGCTAGAACCCCCAACATCCCAGATGTCGACATGGTATGCTTCGTTCCCAAAGTGATAGCTAGATCACCACGAACGGGATTGCAATCCCTAATATATCTATCCATAAAACATTCGCAAAGCCACACAATGTACTCCCCAAACACATCTATGCAATTAACATAGTTCATTGAACATGGACAAAAGGGTTATGGTAACTTAGGCAAACACGTAATCATGGTAAAAAATGTAACCATGTGCGCCAGTTTGTAAAACAAAGCATGTACACACCCAAGGATGTATAATCATTTTCAATAAATTGTAAAAGTCATGGGGCAATAAAAACTCACCTTAGCCGGTAAGTTCTCTGAATGATAACAAATATCCAAGTAACAGTGGATTACACCGTTAGTACCTAACTAAGTCCGTCAGTTCTTAGTTTACACATTTAAGCTAACGACTCATTGTATAAACTAAATCCCATTTTAAGTTTATATATACCGTTATCACTTGTGGGGTGACGCACAAGATTATTGTATTTATAATTCTGAAGGTTCTCGAGAAACGTGAATCATTGTTAATAAATATACATTATTTATTAACTTGTTATTAAACCCGTTCAATGTCCGAATATCTTAATGTTCGACCGATTTGTCAAGTGTTTTATTTATTTCGCTTTTGTTCACTAACGTACCCTTAGGTCTCTAGTTATTACACGTTAGTCCCTAGGTTTATAACTATACCCTTTTATATTTCAAACCTTTTAGTTTCGGAAATGACATAATTAGTCCCTTAGGTTTACAAAAAGGTAGTTTAGGTCCTTATAATTGCACTTAAATCCCTAAGTTTCCAGAATTGGCAAAAACAGTCCCCGGAGTTATTGTAATTCGAAAAATGACCAAATCAACCCCTTAGGTTTCGAAGTTTACATGTTTAGTCCCTTGGTTTGCGAAAATAGTATAGAAGCTCCAAATAAGCTTCAACAAGTGTCATTTCTCTTTGTTAAGCTCATTTAAGTTATAAAAGTTGTTTCGACTTAAAAATAAGCTTACCGAGCTTATTTTTTTGGCTTCATGGCCTTGTTGGGCCCGTTAAGCGGTCCGTTTTAGGTTTTAACGATCCATTTTAGTTTTAATAAGTCCAAAAGTCTATAATAAGCTCGCATGGGTCGGTTAAGCTTAAAATAAGCTCGGGGAGCTTATTGTGGCTTATTTCGAGCTTATTGGGGCCCGTAAGCCAATCGCTTTGGTCCGAATGATGTTTAAGAGTTTTTAGGTTTCTTTTTCCTAGTCATTTCCAACTTGAATTTAGCCGAACAAAGCTGTTTTTATTTCAGCTTATTCCAATTAAGCTAATAAGCTAATAAGCATTTCTGTTGGGCCGGCTTGGGCCCGTTAAGGCCCGATAAGGGTTTTAAAGAGTTTCGTTGGGTCCATTAGGGTCCATTAAGCTCAATAAGGTTCAATAAGCCCAATATTAGGCTATGGGAGCTTCTCGATAACTGCCGTAGGCTTGTAGTGAGCCTATGTCTTGATTAAGCTCGTAAAGGGCTTAGAAGGCCCATTAAGGTTCCGTTTGGTTTCAATAGTAACGCAAGGCTAAGTTGATTAATTAAGCCAACCCCTAACCCATTAATAAGCTCAAATGGCTTATTGTTAAGCCGTAGCTTATCACACAAGGCCTCGTTAGGCCTGTTGGGCCTATTGATGGGCTGTTGGGTTCGATAGAGACCGATGAGGGTCCTAGTGGTTCGGGCTTGCTCTTTTAATGTCCACTAGCTTATCTTAGGCCCATAGTAATTTTCATAAGCCGCTTAAGCTCATAATTAAGCCGTCCTAGCTTATTGTGGCTTATGGGTATCTGTTGGCTCCATAAAGATGGGGTCGCGTAGTCCCAATAAGGGTCCGAATGGTTATTAGATGTTGATTCTGTGGTTTTTGTTAAATCAGTGATTCGCGACACATGCACACTAAAAGAGCGTCGAGAGCACGTCCTTCCAAGGCATAATGTTACATTTATTCGAAAAGTTTACGTGTATCTTGGTGTAAATAGGCACCACAACAAAGGTGGATCGGTGATAATAAAGTGCACAGGGAACATGCATGGGTCGAGCCATGCAACTCTACGCAACCTTGAGTTTTAAGCTCAGGAGCATCAACGAACTACAATTCCAAATAATTATACATATGAACATAGAATAACATAGAAGTGACCTAGAACCGACTTCCAAAAGGGTCCTAAATTTTTGATGGGCGTTTAGATTGAATAACGACCACAGACTCGTATACACCCAAGCGTGTATTACTTAAGCTTCAAAGCTTGGTATACCCAATCTTTAGCTCGTATACAACTCTTAACACCCTTATGTAGAATCTCAAGGCTCCTTCGTATTTCCTTGAGGAATTGGTCAGTATTGGTTCGCTTATATGAATGACGAGTGATTTAGAGGGTAAAGGGATTGTTTTAGCTTTGAGAGAGTTTAAGGGTTGGTGAAAATGTATTATGTGAGTTAGGGAGTGATATTTATAGATGAATAGAACTAGTTAGCTTTCCTAGTTCCTCAAACAACCAAGCCGAGTCCTAAGGAGTGGTTTTGTGAAGTTCTAGTTGATTACTCATGGTTTTAGGCTAAACCACTTAAGTACAAGTATTAATTTGTTAGTTGATGTACAAGATTTTAGTAGCTAGCAAAATCTTATAGGTTTGTATGTATATATGCATGTAATCGGCAATTAGGGGAGGGATGGGTTATTATCCAATGTGTCAAGGATCATTAGGGGACCATTAGGACACACATTAATTACCTAGAATATGTACATGTACCTTTAAGGATCATTAGGGAGATTTTGCTAGCTAGTGTATCACCAAGGACGATTTTTATGTGAGTTTACTTGCCCACATTCGGCACTAGAGTGATATAAACACAAGACTTGATTAAATTTTGTGTTTAGGCTCTCAAAGTGGGTATTGGTTTGAGTCTAGGTAAGTCTAGGTATTTCCGGGGCGCGTCCAAATGTATTTTTATCGCGAAACGTAACCCTTTTACGCGACCAATAAAAATAAAGTACGCAAAGTACATAATTATCCTCTTAATAATTTATTTCTTACTTGGTTGATGTAAACCTTATTTTATTTGATGACCGTTACGCATCCGATTATTTTCAGTCCCTACGCAATTTATCTTAAAAGTAAATATTAAAAGTAAACGCTATCGGGACAAAAATAAATATTGAATCATTAATAGAGTCGTAACTATTACATGAAAATGAAAATGTTACAAATTAGACCCAGTCGGGTTTGAAAAATTTAGATTGTTGTTAAAGAGGAACATAATCCAAATGAGAGATGGATTAATGGTGAGAATAAACGTTGTGGTGGAATTGATGATTGATACTCATTGATGGATAAGTGATTCAAAAGAGGTTTGATGATTGATAGTTGAGTATTGTTGAACTGCTAAAAGGTGAATCCATACTGTGGATACTGATAGGTGAAACTTGTTGTTGAAATTGAGTGTTATTGTTAGAGAGTTTTGATGAGTTTGATAAGGGAAAGGTGTCATCTGATGGTTGCAGCAACCAAAGCAACGGATAATGAGTTACGATCATAGCATTAAACGAACCTCAGTTTGCCTGAAGATTCATGTTGATCCCGAATAAGCATGAAGCTGATCAATGTTTTGTTGTATGTAAAACCCCGAACCAGTTTGACATCTATTCATAATTGCTCCATTCATGAGGAAGAGTATTCAAAAATTTGTGTTCACGTTGAAATTGTTCTATTTTATATTGTAGAAGTTCATGGTCAAAGACGGAGCAGTGGAAAATCTCAAGCAGAACTCACGTAGCCATTTCCCCCTTCTTTTCTAGCAAACTTATCGAATTCATCATAAAGCTTACACTCCCTTTCTTGTTTCGTCAATGAAGTTCCTTGCATGAGAAGTTGAATTCTTTCCCAAAGTTCCTTGGCGACTTTATGATGCTAACTCAAGTGCATAGACCTCAGGGTGTAGTCCTAGTTAATGAATGAATAATTGTTGCCTACTATCATAATCAGCTTGAATTGCTTCCGTAGCAGATAACTCAGAATATTTCTTTGGTCTTGTCTCTCCATTTTCCTCAATTAAAGGCCAAATGAGTGGACCATTTTCAACAGATTCAAGGATCATTCGTCCATGTTGTCTATTTAACATGTATAGCTCCATTATGCTTTTCCAAGAATCATACATATCCTCTTTTTCCAATCCTGGTGGAAGCGATTGTCAGCACCCACAGAATTGTCTTTGTCGCAAGAGTCTCATTGAGAAAATTTTTTTTGCATGATAAAAGAGTATTACGGATCGAATGGTGGTAGAAAGAAAATGTAATTAGAAATTAAAGGCGTCTTTTAAGTATTAATTCTTGAAACTACAACGGGATTTTACAATTCTGGACTAAACGGGAAAACAATTTAATGTTTTCACGGGATTTAACAAGTCAAAGAAATAACCGTATATTTTGAAATTGAGTGGATTCGTTTCGATTAATCTGGACTAGTTCGTTATATCAGTGAAAAAAAGCCTATTCGCGTTCACACTGAAAAACAACTAGTTCGGTTTCCAACTAGTTAAACTAGATTCCGGTCTCACTGTGAACACTAGTTCGGTTCCAACAAGTAAACAACTATATCGGTTCACAAAGACAAACAACTAGATCGGTTATCAATTGAGCAAACTAGATAGGTTCACAAAGACACGCAACTAGATCGGTTATCACTTGAAAGGTTTATATCGGTTCACACTGAAACTTTTAGATCGGTTCACACTGAAACTTTTAGATCGGTTCAAACTGAAACTTTTAGATCGGTTTAAACTGAAACTTTTAAATCGGTTCACACTTAAACTTTTAGATCGGTTTAAACTGAAACTTTTAGATCGGTTCACACTGAAACTTTTAGATCGGTTTGAACTAAAAAATTACTAGATCGGTTCCAACTGAAATCTACTAGATCGGTTTACACACTAAAAACTAGTTCGGTTTACACACAAAAAACTATATCGGTTTGAACAATAAAAACTAGATCGGTTCCAACTCGAAACACACTTTTTCAAAACTCAAAAAGACACGTTTTTGACGATTGTTTTCCGAAATTTTTTGTACCAAAAGTGTTACTAAGCTTATAGGGACAAGAAAAATGACAACTTTAAGGTTTTTAAGCCGAAAAATTTAAAATCAAGATTTTGACCTTTATAAAGCTAATGAACACAAAAGACACAAAACTAAGAGATTTTTCTATGAATCTAAGCATACACACCTATATCCAAAGATACTAGATCAAAGCTACCTATGTAGATGATCTTTTAGTGTATAATTTAAGCTTAGAAAACAAGAAAAAATCAAAAAATATGCTTTTTTTGAAGATAAAAACTCACGAACCAAAACCAAACACAATATCTAAACACAGACTACTCTCACTCCATGGCTCTTGATACCAATTGTAGAATAATCATATAACATACATAGAAAGATGAGGAAAAGATTGTTTTAGTAAGCAGAAATAAGGGTTGGATGAACACTAGAAAGAGAAAGTTAACTTGTTAATATTATATGTAAAATGAACAACCACAAAACACACACTCCAAGGCATGGAGAGGTTATAAATAACCTATACATGGCATTGGGGCGTTGGGTCTTTCATGGTTATCCATGGCCTTAAGCAAACTAACTAAGTAAGTTTCCAAAAATTACTTAACGAGCTAACGACTTTAATCTATGGAAGCGACCGACACTTTCGTGTTCCTAACAGATCTCTTTTAAAAACAATATTATCTAGCTGTTTGATTCTCTTTTCTAAGGCAATCTCTCTATCTATGTTCCTAGATTCTTCTTTCTTAAAATCATTTTTGAGAAGAGTAACTGTTTGCATTAAATATTCCTTTTTTTTAAATGTTCAGAAAGAGTTTGTTTAAGACGGTCAATCTCTATAGACTGTGCACATGAATCTGAAACGTTATCATTACTCCTTAAATCAACATTTTGTCCTTCTTTCAAAACTTTAACATGTTCCTTATATCTTTCAAGCTCATCAGTTAATGTATCATTGACACTTTTATTGTCCAGATTTATCTTGGTACAATTAACGACTTGGGTTTTTAGTTTGTTCAAAATCACAGAACAATCAGGCATCTTTGTACGCAAAGAGTTAGAATTCTGAACAATTGTCTGTTGTGATTCAATCACATACTGAGAATAAGGAATGATATTGCTATCACTGGTTATTTCAATCTTTGAACGGTTCATAACATTCGACTGTTCAGAAGACGGCATCGCCTGCACAGCTTGATTAAGCATATTATTATTTACATGATCATGATTGTGTACCTCAGCGAGAGCATCTGAACCCTAATGAGGTAAATTCGCCATGAGAAAAACTTTGGCAGTGTTAATTTCATCACAATCAGAGTCATATGCATCCAAATCATCAGCTTGATAAGAAGCATTGCGAGTAATGACATTCTGTGTGGCTTGACCTTCAGGAATATCTGGATCTGCCAAAAATGCTAGTTCCTCCTCATTTAGAATTTGACCATGTGCTTGAGCTTGTACCAGCAATACTTTCTCCTTAAACCACGAATCATCTCGTTTCCTCTTAGGTTTAGTGCACTGTTTGGACATATGGCCTTCCCTTTTGCAGTCGTAAACAAATAAACATCATATTGTTTCCAGAATTCTTCCACTTCCTTGATTGGTATGTCCTACGTGTAACCCCAAGCAAAAGAAATTTGTATCCCCTGAACTGGTTGTAACATAATTCTGCCATCATTATTGGTAGCTTGTTGCCTAGGGTTTGACGAAATTCCTCAGTTGGTTGTTGGTTGTAGGATAGCGAAATGTGACGACAGCTGATAGGAATGACATCACATGATTGATAGCATCAATGGGATCATCACCTCTCTGGAACACTGGAATAGTTAGACCTAAGTCTGATTGGGAAAATTCAGGTTGTTGTGTTTGGTTAAATTGTGGAGCATTATTCCCAATTTTGGGATTAGGATGATGAAATAAGCAATTAGCTGGTGAATTGTGAATGATAATCATTAGACGGATAAGTTATTGAAAGAGGTGTTGATGATTGATTGTTTGAGTATTGTTGAGACTGATAAGGTAAACCATGCGGTTGAAATTGAGAGTTTTGGTATGAGTTCTGATGAGTTTGATAAGGAGACTGGGTCATCTGATGGGTTACAACCAAAGCAAGCGGATTTGAATTGCGTTCATGCATTAAACTAACTTCATTTGCATGAAGTTCATGTTATCCCAAGTAATCATAAAGCTGATCAATGTTAGTTGTGTGCAAATCCCAAACCAGTTTGACATCTGTCACAAATTTGCTCCACTTTGGAGGAAGAGTATTCAAAAACTTAGTGTTCACTTGAAATTTTTCCAGTTTCATATTGTAGATGTTTATGTCATTCAGTAGGAGTGAAAATCTTAAGTAGAAATCACGTAGTGTGTCCCCCTTCTTACAAACAAACATATCGAATTCATCATAAAGCTTACACTCTCTTTCCTGTTTCGTCAATGAAGTTCATTGCATGAGAAGTTGAATTCTTTCCCAAAGTTCCTTGGCGACTTTATGATTGCTAACCAATGCATAGACCTCTGGTGGTAATCCTTGGAGAATGATATTTGTTTCCTTGATATCACAGTCAGCTTGAATTGCTTTCGTAGCAGATAATCTAGAATATTGCTTTGGTCTAGTCACTCCATTTTCCTCAATTGTAGGCCAGATGAGTGGACCATTTTCAATGGATTCAAGGATCATTCATCCATCTTGTCTATTCACCATGTATAGCTCCATTATGCTTTTCCAAGAGTCGTACATATCTTTTTCCAACATAGGTGGACTATTGTTAGCACCCGAAAGAATCGCTTTGTCAGCAAGAGTCATTGAGAAATTTGTATGTTAAAAGATTAGTTGTTTGATCAAACGGTGGTAGAAAGAAATCGTGTTTGATTAAGTTATCTTTTAAGTGTTTTAATTCTTGAAACTACACGGGATTTTACAATTCTTGACAAAACCGGGAAAAACAAGTTAATGTTTAACGGGATTTTACAAGTCAAAAAAATAAACCGTATAATTTTTAAAATTGAAAGTTATTTTATTTTTTAAGTTTTAGTTGAAAATTTCGGTAGAAAAAGCAAATTGCGAATTAGGGAGATAAACAAACCCTCCCAATTCGGGACTTAAGCAAAACTACTGCCAATTTCGGGTACTTAAGGCAAAAACTGTCAATTCGGTACTTAAGCAAAACCTGCCAATTCGGTGTACCAGCAAATTCGCTAACAACTGAAACAGCAAATTCGGGAACTAGCGAATTCTGCTACGAAACAACAAAAAAAAATAGAAACAAAAAAAAACAAAAAACACAAAAAAAAAACACAATACACAAACATAAAACGAATCTCCCACACGCTGTCACATCACAAACAGAAAGCCCACAATACAGACAAAAACAAATTGTGTGCTGAAAAGCGTGCTTTCTGGTATGCGTGATTCGGCAAACAACTGAAACTGCTAATTCGGGTACTGCGAATTCGGCTACAACTGAAACTGCTAATTCGGGTACTGCGAATTCGGCTACAACTGAAACTGCTAATTCGGGTACTGCGAATTCAGGCAACACACGGACGAAACTCAAAATCTTTAAAACACAAAAAGACACTTTTTTGATTTTTTTTCCCCAAAATTTCTTGTGCGACTAGTATTCTTAAACCTATAGGTACCTTAAAAATGACAACTTTTTGGTTTTTAAGCCAAAAATTTCAAAATAAAGATTTGTACTTTATAAGGTTTTTCGAAAACGGATAATAACTAAAAAGATTTGTACTTTATAAATTATAAAGTACAAATCTTTAAAGATTTGTACATATATAGCACTCAACTACTCCAAGTGTTATATGGATAGTTTATCATTAAAAAAACGGATAATAACTAAAACAAAGTCGACGGATATTTAAATTTTAAAGGAAATCAATTGAAATTTCGAAGTTGTGTATGACTATACACAAATTTATTAATGTGTGATGACATGTTTAAAATACTTTTTAGTATTATTTTTCTTACTCTGATTTATAAAGATCGACTTATAAATGAGATAATCTTGACCAAATCAAATTAAAGTAGTGATTAAATTATACATGTCAACCTGCAAATTTGTGACGTGACCTAAAAAAATAAAAATAGTATCCCGTCGATCAGCATGAAGTCAACCAAAATTAGCCAAATGACGAATATTTAAAATTAGGAAGTGAGTTTATTATACTCCAACTTGAATTCGTGTATAGATAAAACATATGTTACAGAAAGGGTTCTTGGCATAGCAATGTTGAAGTGTACATAAGTTCTCTTTTATGCGCTAGTTCACGGGGTTTCAAGTCTCACGTAGAACAAATGCGTTAAATTAATATGTCCGCTCATTTTGACAAGCGACTAAAGACGTACATTTCATAGTCTACACATAGGAGGCTTAAAGAATTCCGATAACCAAATTTAACTATAATGTATATTGTTCATATGCATTTAAGTCTGAAATACCTAGATTTATAAAAGGACATCAAAACCTCAAATATCTAAAGGTTGTATCGTCTTTCCAGAAATTTCCTTCTGTTTCAGGGGGTGTTTGGCTAAACTTATATGATGGACTTATTAGCTTATACGTGTTAAATAAGCCGAAACTAAGTATTTAGCTAAACTTATATGATTTTTTTTGAACAGCAACTTATATTAAAACGCTAGCAAAGAGCTAGAAAAGGATTACATGGAAATATAAAGAGGATTCTTTAACC